>QANX01007147.1:33033-60585 GCA_003254975.1 Ochetophila trinervis | reverse complement strand
AGTTTATTATTATTATTATTAATATCCCATTCGCTTTCAAACATGATTAAAGTCGAAAATATCAGAATTCAGATATTTCCTTTGTCTGTAAAACCTTGGATGGCCATCGGTATCTGACTTTGAATATCCTCCCACCGCCCCACGCAACTGATGTTGGAAATCAGAAGCGATGATGTGGACAAGTCTCTGATATTTATTCAATCAGGATCACCATGATCATAAAATATCATTTCTCTACTTTCCCATAGCATTACGTGTCACCCATCCAACGCAGTCTCACTCAATTCATTCCTAGATACGCCAGCAAGCAATCCCTCCCGAAAAGGCCCAAAACCTCAATTCTCACAAGCGCCCATTCAAAGCGTGTGTTTCACGAACCGACATTGCACACGCTGTTCGCTTGGCGGTAGCTGGGTGGGGGGGAGAGAGAAAAATATCTTGTTGAGATTGGCCAAAGATATTATCGACGTGATGACGTGGCTACCAGCTAAATGGAACTGACACGTGTAAAAGCGACGCCATGTGGAGCCTTTATTGGCCCCAACAACACACCACACCATCTCTTCCCCTGTCTCTCTTTTCATTCTGCACGACCTCGTGGCTTGGAGGGTTTCTCTGCGAAATTTCTGGGAACGATTTCTCAGAACCCACAGCCCAGTTTCGCATTCTGTCTGATCGGCAAGAAAGTAAAGGAAAATGGAAGGGAATCTACCGGTGGACTTTCCGGCTCCGACGCCTACAGATCATGAGGCCATGGAGGGTGGTGAGAGTAAGTTGACTCCGGCCAACTCCGACGCCTCCGCCATTTCCGATGATACTTCTAAGGATGTCTCGCTTCACTCCGCAACTGCGACAATGGTGATTTGTTAACTCTTCTCTCTCTCTCTCTCTATTTTGTTCTTCAGGTTCCTGTGAATTTTTATGCATAAATAATTTTGAACTTTCGTTTTTGCTTTTATTTTTTTAATTTTTTTATTAAGTTAGTCTGCTGGTTTAGTGGTGTGATTGTTTTTTCATTATTGAAATTTGGAGCTTGGGTTTTATGAATATTTCATCTTTGAACCTTTCGAGGACTTTTTCTTTTTCTTCTTTGTTTTGGTTCATAGTATGACGTTTTGCTTACCCCCCCCCCCCTTCCTTTTTTTTTTTTTTTAAATAAAAATAAATTAAAAGAACTGTTATTCAACATTAATTGTCTTCAACTTTATTTTTTATTTTTTCAGTAGCTGTAGTTTTACTTACCGGATTTGCATAAATGTTAGTTTTTTAGCATATTAGCAGCCAGGGAACAGAATCAAAATGAAGAAGCGGAAGAAGATGCAATAGGGAAGAAGATATATGAATGGTGTGATGATAAATGATCTTAATTGGTGTTTGATTGTAACGTCTGTGGAAATTCTAGTGCTGTGATCATGTTACTTAATGATCTTGTCGGTTTTAGAACTTGGAATCCCATGTTGAATCTAACAGTTCAATTGGATCGATATAACTTCTAAATTTAATACCTTGAAGCTGTTCCTATTTGATTTGTTATTTGTTGTCTTTGGAGTTTATATTAGTGGATTTTTATCTTGGGTCACTTTGGATTTTTTTTCCTGAAATATCAATTTTTAAGAGTCATTCGAATTCACTTGAACTGAGAAATGAATATCAGAAAATCAATTGCACATTGCTTCCTGTTCTATTGGTTTGCTTTTCCTGATAATTATGTGTCACGTACTCCAAAGTTTAATATAATTTCACGTTATGGCTACTAATCCTGTGATATCCTATAATATGTAAATCGATGTCTTGAAAATTTACAATTGATGAAACCGCCTTGAATGGTAATAGTTGTTTGAGATATGTCCTTTTCTTTGTGGTTGGAAATGCTGGAGACAGCTTCTATTCAACATTGGAGTGACTTTTCTTAAGATTAAGATGGAGTATCTTGTAATGTGGTAAGAATTGTAAATGATCATAAACATGACTAGCTGAAGGCAAGAGTTGTGAACCAGGCAGCAACTTAAGGCACATCGGACCATCTAAGAGAAGATTTAAAACCTTCCATGTGCTCATGTGCTGAAAATATAATTGTATTTGTTGTTTTAGGCTTTAGGCGCTATCCGTTCTTTATAAGCAGTTAATTAAAACTTTAATATTTGCTATTGCGAGTAGAACTTCCATGCCTACTTGATCATGAGTAATACTTTTTCAGGTTAGTTTAAAAGGATAGTGAATATTTGGAACATTTGACTCTATAGTTGAAAAGCAGAGTTTAACTAGTGAAAACTAATATGACATTTTCTAAGATGGTAATTTTTCTCTTCGCTGTGTTATGAAAAGGATTAAAAATTCTCTTTTTCTGTAATTTATCTTCTAAAATTTCTTTGCAATCGAATATTAGATGAGCTTTTATTATTTTTTTTTTCCTGTTCTTTGTAAAATATGTTTAACCCTCTCTTTTGATGTTCAGTTGCAGGGCCAGTCAACAGAGTGGACTGATGAGAAGCACAGTTTGTATCTTGATTCCTTAGAGGCATCATTTGTAAATGATTTGTATCGTTCAATACATTTGGGTGGCTCATGCTTGCAAGATAATTTTTTGGGGACATATTCATCACGAGAGTTTCCAGACAAGAATAATAATTCTGGACAGGTTAGGGAGTTATGCTGTTTCATGTTTCTGTTGTATGTATATGTGAGTGTTTTAATTGTCTTATCCATTTATCTTTCTTCAATTTTTACTTATCTTCTGAATCATCTTGCAGTTCATGGTTCCTCGAGATGGCAGCTGGAAAAAGATCAACTATGAAAGGAATGGAACTTTCTTGAACACTGCAGTTGACTGCCATGGTATGATGGGAAGTCCATGGACACATCAATTTACATCTTCAGGTAAACGCCAGTATGTTGAAGATCCTGATTTTGAAGAACAAACATCTTATAATGAGAGAATCCGCTTAAGAGGGAAGCTAACCAACTTCTCTGGGAGAGCAAGAAGTTCAAATCACAAACTTGTATGTGACAAATGCCAAAAAGATTCAGTTGGTAATATTACAGGTAACTTTGACTAACTTCGCTTATGTTAAAGATTTTCCCTACCCTTGCATTAGTTCTCAATTTCTAAGTAACTAATACATTGATTTCATTCTTTCAGATAATTTATTCTATCAATTTTTTCGGTTAGGCACAAGAACATTTTCTTTCTCTGACGAGGGTTTTTCGTGCATGCAAACACAATTTGTCTGTATCTCATAGCCTTGTAGGATTGGTGTACATGTATATTTGTGTTAAAACTAGATAATGTCCACCTCCCACCCCCATATACAATTTGCACTTCCCACGTCCTCTTTTGTTATTGAGCCTCTGTGTGACGTTTGGCATATGATTTATTTGTCACTAATTAAGTTTCATTTAAATTCATGTTGTGATTGGAACTTTTTTTGTAAATTTTGCATTTGCACAATTGCAGTACTTTTGCATGAGCACCTGTATCATGTTTTGCATATTGTACATAAAGTTACTAGCTCTTTTGGCTCGTTGGTCATGTGTAGCGTACTATATATTTTCTATTCTCAGATTTGGTATCTGTTAACTGAATATATATTGGTCGATGTTCTTTGCATTTGTTTTTTGCAAGCCGTAAAAGGCAATATCTGTTCAACGTGCCTAAGTTGCTATTCTCTCTTAATTTTTCTTCTCATCCTAGATAGTTAAATTTTGTATTCATTTCCAAGCACATTATGGACTAAATTTGCCTTATATTATTATGTCCACAGAAAATGGTTATTTCAAATTTTTTTTTTTCCTTCTTCAGTCATGTGATCAGCTAACTATAGAGGCTTTGAGTTTTATTCTACATTTGTATTAGACTTGGGATATGAAATTGATTTTCTGCTGACAACCTAACATGGTTTCAAATCTCCAACTCATAAGGCTGTTGGGTTTTTAGGGGTTAAGCATATTTTAAAATTAACCCCTTCTTTGGAGTAAGGGGCATATACAGTGACGTGAGCAGAGAGGTACAGAAACATGGTGCCTGAGGCATTATTGGCTTGATTCCTTTTATGTCAATAGAAGCATATAAAGCTTGTTCACGGGGGAAAAAAAAAGGGGGAGAAGAAGAAGAAGAAGAGGAAATTAGAATAAAATTGTTTTCTTAGATCATTTAATTGTAGTGGTTGAAAAAATTAAAAAAAGGTTTGGATGCTGTGACATCCTGGGGTCATTATAATAAGATTTTAAATATGCTGGCTTGCAGTGGGGCCTTGATGTAAACAATCTTTCTGGAGACTGTAGATACTCTTTTGCTTTTTGTCACTATAGCATGAATAAGATCACACAATTTCGACTAGGTATCTGAGATTTTTGGAACTTGATTCTTGTGTAAATCCATGTTTTGCTATGGGGTATGTACAAGTTTAAGCTTTTATTATCTATGCATCTCGTTTATTTTTTGCTTTTTGTTCTAAATATTTTATCTTTTCACAGAGGTTTCTGATCAGAACTTTGTGGATGAAGACCATGGAGCAAAGTCAAGTTGCAAACCCATAGCAAAAAGGCCAAAGAGAGCTGCAGATGATACTTTCAGCAATGATCAAGTAACACTTCAAAATTAGCACTAAAAATCCGTGATTTTGGAGTTAAATTTTATTCAGCTTAGAGCTCAGCAGTTATACACATTCTAGATCCTGCAATTGTTGCCATGTCATTGTCAATTGAGAGCTCACTAACACCTATACTTGCCTTTTAAAGGTTGTGCCATCAAGAAAGTTCCATACAACAGACATTTCAGTTAATAATGCATCATCTGAAAGAGAAGAAGAACAAGGACAAAATGAATTGTTATCAGATGAGCCTGAGGATTTCATTTGCCCAAAATCTGAACTTCATTATTTTTTGAGAGGAAGCTGAGTCGTGAAGTAGCTTTGAAACTTGACAGGTAACTATTGGAAATTATACATCTAAAGGAGAAAAAAGCTTTTGGTTTCCACGATTGAAAAGATTAAACCAGTAACTATTCTACATGTAAAAGTTCTTGCTGGAAATGATGTTGGTCAATGGTGATGCTGATGGAAGACATTTAACAAAAAGTACGCTAGGCTTATGGTTAGGCTTAGATAATATGTTATATGATTAAATCAAATTGATATAAATAGTACGCTGGTTAGCTATGCGATACAAGTTTTCTCTTTAAATTCGTATTCCTTCTTTAATTTTGTACCGAATGCATTACTAGAAGCGAGTAATTATACGTAGAGGTGGGAAATTCAGTTGGAGGGCTATATGGCAAATATGTAGATATTGAGAAGAGGGGTATATTTCTTGTTGCTCTGCACCCCTTTCTTTCAATTGTATGGTATTATTTGTTCAAAAAAAAAAATATTAATAATGTCAACATATTTTATGTTAACTGTATTTTATCCAAACTTATTTTTAAAATTAATAATGTTTGGCTTGAAAAAAACCATTGGATGGATGTCTGATTGTTTCTTTTAATAAGTGATATGTTATTCTTTTATTGGTTGAAAAATTAATGTAACCTATATAACAATAAATGATATTTTAAAAGGAATTAAAAAATATAAATGAATAAAATAATAATATTTACGTTACCAAATAATTGTGTAAACAAATTCTTGCCAAAGAATTTCTAAAGGAATTATTATTTTAAAATGTATTTATATTTTAAATTTTTTTGTCACAACATATTACAAATTAAAAGGAAAGGTGATTTCAGTTAAGTATGGTCCAATTCAAATCCTAGAGTTGTCTTGTTAGTGCCTTACTGGGTGATTTTTTTAACACTTATCTCACTCCGTCGGTGAGAAAGTGCTCTGCGACGGGTCGCGGTGGAAAAAGAAAAAATCTCACTCCGTCAGTGAGAAAGTGCTCTGTCTCGGTGATTTTATATATATATATATATAAACTGTATTTATATTTTACATCTTTTGGTCAATATATTACAAACTAGAGTATCTCTTTGAGATTTGATGAAATTACAAATAGACTTAAAGTTTGAAAAATGATACATCCATCTTATGACGTTAGCAAATGTCTCTTACAATTAACGGAAGCAAATTTATCTTTGTATATTTTTAAGCAATCGAATCATACAATAGTATATATATAGTATATATATATATATATATATTATTATATAAGCAAGACTTTATAACACTGTTACCTTTTAAGTATTAATATTTTAGCAGTTTACTTTCTGTATTTTTAATTTTGCATTTATAATACCTGATTAATTTAAAATTAAACACCAGTGCACTGAATTATCAACTCTATCAATTTTGTACTGTTAAGTGTCACGTGCTAAGCATATGAAACTCATTTTCTGCCTAGTTTAAGGATAATTTAATTATGTTTGTTATCCGTTATTTGATCTGGAAAAAAATTAATTTGGAAAAAAATTGATTTAGGGTTCAAGATAATGTTTTTTTCCAACGGGACGCTTATTCGGAAAGGCACGAGGGTCATGTACCATCCTTATGCGATGGGTCGGATGGAGCGGGTTTGGGGTCCAAATCGTCTCAAGTTCAAACCTAAGAGGTGGTTGAAGGACGGAGTCTTTTAGCCTGTTAATGCTTTCAAGTACTCTGTTTTTCAAGCTGGACTTAGGGTCTGTTTGGGCAAGGAAATGACTCTGGTGAAGATGAAAAGTGTGGCGGTTGCCCTAGTTCGACGGTTCGATATCTGGGTTTTCGGATCTAATTCGAACCGGTTACGGAGATTTGCCCTCGATCTCACCGCCACAGTGAAAGGCGGTCTGCCTGTGCATGTTCAAGAAAGGGGTGTCAGCTGATGAGACCACCATTAATGGTGTTTGATAAGTTTTAGAGCTCCCACTTAAATCTAATTAATTAACCCTAAATGGTATGGAAAATCATCAAGGAAGAATTGCAAGCTGTGTAATATCTCTTTGGGTTAATTTTCAAGTCACTGTACTATTATTATACTGTAAACACCTAGCTAGGTAGTGCACGCTTTTGGTAACAAACTTTTTTCTTATTAAATTGTGGATTTTTTAGATCAAAGTTTAGTAGCCAAGCATCAGCTAATAGCATCAAAATGGAAGGTAGTAGTTCCACTGTTCCCAGCATTGTTGTTTATGTCACTGTCCCCCACAAAGACGTAGGTTAGTTGGTTACCCTCATTAATTTTTCGTACTGGGTTTCCATTTTTTTTCCAAATTTTTTATTTAAAAGATATATATATATATATATATATATATATTGCTTTTAATAATCTATTCTGTGTGATTAGTTGGAATTTATAAAATGCTCAGTCTTTGCAATACTGTTTTGAGCCTTTTTCTTGCAAAATTATGTGGTTAGTTAGAGTTTTAGTTGATATCTACTATTGTTTTGTTCATGGTTGGAATGGGATTTCTGATTATGATTATTCCTTTGTTTTTCTCTCCCTTTTGAAATGGGTTTTGGGTCGTTATCTATAAGATAATCTTTTACTTCCAATACTGTGTATTAAGTGGAATGTGTTTCTTAGTTTTGAGCACTCTTTTTCCATGTACGTAATCATAACTAACGGATAACAAATATGATTAAATTACTTTTAAAATAAGTAGAAAATGAGCTTCACGTGCCCACTTCATGACACTTAACACTATAAAATTGATAGAGTTGACAATTTAGTAGACCGGTGCTTAATTTTAAATTAATCAAGTATTATAGGTGCAAAATAAAAAATACAGAAGATAAACTGCGAAAACTTTAATACTTAAAACGGTTCCAGTGTTATAAAACCTATAAGCAAATATCTCTCTCTCTTATCTACGACACAAACTTTATTTTTTTGCTTCTTATTATATAATAAAGATAAATACATTTTAATATTTTAGTATTATTTAATTTGTTCAAGTTGAAGACTCTATAATTAATTAATATTTTTAATTTTGCAAAAAATTATAATATAGTCTAGGTTATTTTTTAACATATACGCGAACATGATTTTTTAAAATTTAATTTATTAATTTTACTAATTTATTGAAATTAAAAAAAAACATTGACTAATATTTTATAATTATCTAACAAACAATGACTTTGACAGTTAAAAATCTAAACTGCTAGTTATCCCAATTATACTTGACAGTCAAAAATCTAAACTACTAGTTATCTCAAATATATGATTTGTTAACCAATATTTGTTATAAAAAATTAATAATCTAATTTTGAATGGAAATGATTTCAATTTGATAAAATCTGTTATATTTAACTCTAGATCATATTGTAACTTTTTAAAAAATTAAAAAGATTAAAATGTTTAAATTAATTCTAAACATTTTAATTTTAACAAATTGAATAATAAATAATATTAAAGTGTATTTAATCCTATATAATAATATAATTATATACTCTTTTCTATTTTTCATCTTTCTCTTTCTCTCTTTCCTTTATCTCTCGTTTTCTCCCTCTCCCTTTATCGATTTCCGCTCTCTCTTTCTCTCGCTTTTGTACAATACAAATTTCTCTCATATCTCTCTAATTTTCTCTAAAATACAAATTTTTCATATTTCCAGCACCAAAGTTTTGTTGTTAGAAATGGTATTGATTTGGGAACGGAAATAGTGTGTTTTTTTATTTTTTTTTATAAGAAAAATAAATTATTTTTAAGAATTTCATTTTTCTTTTTACTCATAGTTATTGTACATTTTTCTCATTTATATATATATAAATACAGAGAAAAAAAATTGCTTAAAAATATATGGAGAAGGAAAAAAAAAAGATTTTATTATTTAAAAATATTTTTTTTTATATTTTAGAGTAGAGAAAAGAAAAAATTATGTTTATTTTATAGGAAAGAGGAGAAATGATGGATGAAAGAATAGAGGAGAGAGGCTAAAGGAAAGAGGAGAAGATATATGAGAGAGAATGAAAGAAAGATGAGAGAAGAAAATAGAGAAGATAGATGATAAAGAATATAGCTGAGAGTAGAGGTGGGCGTCGGTTGGTTTTGGCCAATATTTCAGCCAGTTTCTCGCCTAATTAACGACGTCAGTTTTGATAAAATGACCAACTGGTCACCGACCGAGCAGCCTATATAACCGGTGCAAAACCGCATCGATAATGGTTGGTCGATGTCGGTTAAAAAAAATACGAAAAAGGATCAGGGCTTGTCGCCGAGAGCGAGAGAGAGGGAGCACCTGTCGCCGTTAGTCGCCGAGAGAGAGAGAGAGAGAGAGAGAGAGAGAGAGAGAGGCCTGTCGCCATTCAGCTTTGCTTCGCTGGTTGTGCAGCCCAGTTGTTCGTCGCGGCGAGAGAGAGAGAGAGATCGGCTGACTGAGAGTTGAGAGGGAGGGTATTGAGGGGTTAGGGCCAGCCAAAATCCGGGGGNGGGGGGGGGGGTGTGGGTTGCAGGGGGTTGGAAGAAGAAAAGGTGAAGGATTTTGGGTGGTAAGGTGTTAAAATCTAATTTGTGTGAATTAATCCGGTCCAGTTTGGTGAAATAATTTTCAAAAATCGGTCATCAAACCAGTTTACTCAGTTTTACATATTTTATCATTGAACATGACCGAATTAGTTCGGTTTGGCCAGTTTGGCTGGTTTTTGTTCAACCTTAGCTGAGAGTACTATTATATTTTTCTTTGCCATGTAAGATAGAGAATATACTTTTTGGATGGATTATTAACAACTGAAGAAGTGTCATTTTCAAAATCTGAGAGACCGATATGTCATTATACCAAATTCCAAAGGAAATAGATGTAATTTATCTTTACAAACTATGCATTAACCTACTTATGTTCATTGGAGTGCTCTCAAAAGGTTGCTTAGATGTTTGAAAATGAATGTATCATTTGGTCTCCTCTTAATCTTCATGCTTTCTCTAATGCTAATTGGGTAGGTAACAATCGTACATCCATAACAATTTATGTTTTTTGTTGTTGCAATAATTGTATTTTTTGGTCATCTAAAAAGTAGAAGTCAATTTTTTAGTCTTCAACTGAGGCCAAATACCAAGTTGTAGCTCACACTGTTGATGAGCTCTGCTGGTTGCAATCTTTTCTTTGAGAGCTTCATGTGTCACTCCAGCCTCGCATATTATACATTGGCATCACATTGGCATCACATATTTGTGTGTTAACATGTTGTTTCATTCCAAAATGAAACACCTTGGTGTTGTTTTTTACTCTATTTGAGATCAAGTTGCAAATGGTAGTCTTCTTGTGACTCAAGTTTTGAGTTCTGATCGCTGATATACTTATAAAATAACTTCTTTAGGCTTCTTTTTTCTCCTTATAGTCCAAAATTGGTGTTTGTGGAATGGTAATCTTTATATGACTCAAGTTTCGAGTTCTTATTAGTTAGCTGATATACTTACAAAATAACTTATTTGGACTTCTGTTTTTTTTTTTCTTCCCTCTTTACGGTCCAAATTGGTGTTTGTACGTGGCCAATTCTAAATCTTGAAGGGCATAGAAGTATTATATATTTATTAATTTGGTTAGATATCTACATGTGTATTTTAGAAAAATACTGTGTATTAGTGTATCTTGGGTATATATATATATATTTATTTATTTATTTATTGGTTTTCCTTAATAATATTTGTTAAGCTTTTTTTCCACAATTCATCAATCTTCTACAGCTATACTCATAGGTACAAATGTTGCCAACATTTTTGACATTTCGACAATATTGAAATTTTCACATGGTCCACACCAGTAAATAGGTGTAAAGAATATCTGCCATATATATATAGTTCGGTAGAAATATTAAAAATGTCTGAGGATATTGACGAAATTGAAGAAGAAAGACATATTTCTATGAACATTTCGACGATAGTTGTTGGTAACATAGATGAAAAACTTGATAATATCCACAAAATTTCATGCCATGATAATCATATTTGCTTCTCAAAAACTTATAGGTATAATTTTCATAATTTTTTTCAAAATTTTTAATATTTTTTCAATATTTCTATGATATTTTCATTAAAATTTCCATATTGATTCCTTCGGTCAAAATTTCTATAGAAATTTTAAAAAAATATTCATTAATTTTTTTAAAAAAATTAAAAAATTATGATATTTTTTAATTATTATAAAATTTTAAAATAATATATTTTCAAATATCATATATAGATACAACATGAGTATATTTTTTTGTTCAAATTATAAATTTTTCTCTTGTTATCAAATTATAATCATTGTTTCGTATTATTTTTATCTTTTTTTTTTCAATTGTTTCATCATTGTTTTCAAATTGTTACGTAATAATAACTAGTAGTATAACATGAGCGAGTTTTATCATTTGGGAGGTATTGTGTAAAGGAAAAACATATACTTTTGGTGTAGAACATAACAATAACAATATTAATTTTACCAAAAAAATACAATAACAATATTAACAATCATATGTAATATTAAATAAATATGGTTGGCATATTAAAACTATGAAGGAGATGTATTTTTTGATCAATATTTTTTCTCAATATGAGAGTAAATATTTTAACTACTAACAAATTCTATGTGGTATTGATCATATTTAAGTAATTACGTATTTGTAAAACTATATTAATAAATGAATATTTTATCACTTAATAATAATATTTTTGTTACTGTCAATTAGTGTTATAGGTCTCTTGATTATGAGAAATATAATTTCCACTTAATTTTATTTCAACTTTTATAGTTAAATTGATAAAGTATTTAATAAATAAGAATATCATGAAATTTCATTAAAAAATTTCATACTTTCTTATAAATTTTTATCATTTATTTTGAATTTTTATCAATATCGATATTCTATCAATATTTCTGTATTTTTAACTTTTGATATTTTCGTCGATACCAATTTTTTCATCTTTGATTGGTAATATGTCAATTTTAACAATCAACAATTTGTGTATCATGTATTATGAAATTATATTTGAGCAATTCATGTATTGTAATATTATTTATCAAAATAATTAGTCTATTTTTGTACTAACACTATATTTACTTTCTATATAATAATTTTATTTTTTTGTGTTTATGGACTATTTTATTTATATTGTTATTGTAATTGTTATAATGTTTACTTTCTTTTACTATATTGCATATCTCATATTAAAAATATTTTTATTCTAAACTAAATGTTAATAAATTCTGTATTTTTATAAAATTTCCATTGATATTGATTTTTTGGTTGACATCCATATTTTTATCACTGGATATATTATAAACAACACATGCCATCTTACCTTCTATGTTTTGGATGTACGCACCTATATTATGGCTGATCATCTTTTCACCTCCAAATGTAATTAACAAACACAATTGTAAACTTCTAGTTAGCAACATGATAAATGTTGTTTACCAAAAAAACATGATCATTGCTCACGAACTAAAAAGATCCACCCTCATTTTCTTGTGGATTGTCATTTTTTAATTTTAAAGGTTTGATGTATAATATATTTCAATAGTTTTTCTGGTACAAAATCTCTTCAAATTTGTTGGAGAAAGAAAATTTCATATCAACTACAGAAAAAACTCATAATTAATTATTTTTGAAGAAAAAAAAAGAAAAAAAAACATACTTTTTTTAAATTATGATTAATCTCAAGTGCAGTTTCAAAGTTTAACTTAACTCAAATTTAATTTTTCAGATTTATGACAATATATATGCAGCCTCTACATGTATATTCAATTACCATTATATTACTGTTTAACTAGTATTGAAATAAAAATATATATTTCAAATTAAGAGTATTATGATAACAGCTGCATATATTGTCATAAATCTAATAAGCTAAATTTGGTTTACTTCAAACTTTAAAAACTGCAGTTAAGATTAACTGATTAAATTATGAAAGGCGGCAGACATGCAAAATTAAGTCATATGCTTTTATTTTACAAAACAATAAAATATATTTCAGTTAGAGAATTTTTAAAAATTGATATTTCATGGTTTCTCTGTATAATTGAAATGAAATGAAAGTAAACTGGGTCTGGTTATATAAAAGTCATAATTGATACTTCATTTGATTTTATTCATTGTACCATATTTTGTCTAAATTTATCTATGATTTCAAATATCTAATATTATTGTAAATTGTGTTCTAAAATATTAATTTTACATTTTCAAATTATTATATTTAATAGTCGTTTGTCCAATAGCAAAACATCAAGATCATTTTACCAAAAAAAAATAAGATCATTGTTTGAATTATCCACCTAGGTATATATATTTTTTTTGGCTCGATAGATTATCTACCAAGATTAGGTAACTGATTGTATTTAATTGAATTCAGGAATTTAATTTTATGTTAAAATAACAATCAAAACTTAATTAAAGATTTGATTTAATTAAACTTTACATGACTTGTTCATGAAAATGCAAGCATAGGGTATGCAAAATATTCAAACTACAATGGAAAGTTTATGCAAAAAAGAAAAAAAGAAAATAAAAGTGAAAAAATTTCAAAACAAAGGAAAGGAAGTTTGTGAAATTATTGAAAGGAAAAAAAATTAAAGTACTGTATGTGTAAAATAAATAAGTAAAAATTAGATAATTTTTGTCATAAAAATGTCGAAATAATACCTCAAAAATAATTTGATATAATAAAAATCGAGGTCAGATATATAGGTCGTTAGGTGAGGGTAAAAAGGAAGTCCCTCCTTATTTCCGAGTCCTACGTAGTAAAAATTTAAAGCATTAACTTGAGAAATAATAATTAAATTATTTATTGATTAATTTATAAGTAATTTATGATTTTATGTGAACACGTATAAATTAAATATATTTTTTTTTAAAAAAATATTTAATTTATCAATATTTTAGTGCATAATCTATGATTTAAAACTAAACAATTATCTAAAACCCCTAAACAGTAATTAATATTTCCCACATATTCATCGATATTCTTTTTTCCCACCTGCTACAAATGATAGGCATGCCTATATAGGTTCATGGCCATTGACGATTGGTGACCCCACCCTTCGCTTCCTGCTCCTTCTTTGTTGCTTTTTTTCTTTCTAAAACCAATTGAATAATCTTAGTCCTCCAAAACCCCTCGTGGACTTAGAATTTGCGAAAATCTGCTCGTCATCCAGATCCCAAAATCAACTCCAATTTTCACAAACAATGTTACGATGGTATAGGAAGAGAGCTGTATAGCTGTTTTTTTTTTTCAAATATTTATTTAATCTGTTTTCGATTTTTCTCGACGTTTCTTTCTCTTTCTCCCTAATTTTCCGGGAAAGTTAGATACTTTGAGTGATGGGTATACTCACAAATTTAAGAGGGTCGAGAACAGGGACGACCCAGGAAGGTATACCCATCTCTAATGTGGTTTCAACGGTGAACAAGAGGAAATGGTCCAATCTGATGCCTCTATTTGTAGGCCTTGTGGTTATAGCAGAGATCGGGTTCTTGGGTCGGCTTGACATGGCGAAGAACGCCGCTTTGGTTGATTCTTGGACCGACTTGTTCTCTCGTTCTCCGCCGTCCCATGAAGTGGTGGTTCATGGGGTTGATGGTTTGGGGTTGGGACTAGTGGGTGATGATCGGGGTTTGGAATTGGAGAGTTGTGAGGACTGGTTGGAAAAAGAAGATGCTGTTGAGTATTCAAGGAATTTTGAGAAGGAACCCATTTTGGTTTCTGGTGCTGAGCAGGTATGTGCGAAATTTGGTTTCTGGTGCCATACAAATTTGATTTATTTTTTCTTGAGTTTTATGTAGTTTGATTCTAAATTTGTGGATGGCTTTTGATAATTCTTTACTAAGTTCGTTTTCAGACGTTTTGGCTAATTGATCAAATAGTCTATTATGTCGGGTTTTTGTTGGTGAATTATAGTTTTCGCTGAAATTTGTAATGATGGAGTGTCGCTGTTTAATATTTGCTAGTCTCGTTCAAGCTTAGAATTTCTCATTTGAAGTTGGAAACTTTCCAATTGTAGATAGCATGTCGACATAGTTTTTCTGATGTACACTACTTTTAGCTATTGTTGGTTACCCTTCATCATATCTGTTCCCAAATAGGATGTGAAGTTTAACATTTGACTCTTGCGTTGTTCATTTATTTTATTTTATTTTATTTATTATTATTTTCTTCTCTTAAACTTTTAATTTAAATTTGCCTCCTTTATGATTCTTCCATTAACGCTCGGCTTTATGTTTTTGATTTATATTTCACAATTTTTACTCATGTTTATCTTTATGTTTTTTGACTTTCTTATTCACTCTGCGCAGGAGTGGAGATCATGTTCTGTGGGGTGTCATTTTGGGGTTGATGATGGTAAGAAACCTGATGCCGCTTTTGGCTTGCCTCAACAAACTGGAACAGCTAGTGTCCTCCGATCAATGGAATCGTCTCAATACTATGCAGAGAACAATATTGCTCAGGCACGACGGTGGGTAAGCACAATCTAATATAGCTTCAATGCTGCATTGCAGCATTGCATTTAAGATGGCCAATTTTAGTGTTTTGCCCCCTTTTATTCCTAAATAACAACTCCCAAGTGTTTGATCTTTTGTTTCCATCATTAATTATTCATTATTTAAGCTGGAAATTTGTTGCCATAGTCAAGATGGAGAGAATAAGGCTATGGTGGAGAACAAGCCGTTGCATGTTATAGCGATTTGGTTTACTCTTGCTTATTTATATCGTAATCATCTTGGCACAAAATAAGGGGTCCATATTAATATATAGACATATATGTTTTTTTTTTTCTTTTCTTATTCAATGCCATTCTTTAGCTGCGGGTGATTTCTGTGCATTCATTTTATATTCTGCTCCTTTTCTTTGAGTAAGTAACTGCATGAAATGTGACAATTGAGTATCAAAAGTGAAAAGTCAATAAAAGGATATTTCATATTACTTGAATGAAATGTGACAATTCATTTCATAGTTGTGGTTGTAGGTCATAACGATGAGCATGTCCCCACTAATGAGGATGTGTGTGGTTGAAATCAATGATTTACTGCGTCAATTATCTTTGAGAAAAGTGCATATGTTCAAAAAGTCTGGGTCTTCTAGGATTATTTACTGCTGCCCTCTCTCTATCGCACTTCCTGCTACTTTGTAATATTATCAAAACTAGCTGCAAAATCTGTTAGTATAACTAATTATTTTATTTTTCATTGAATTAGGAGGGGATATAGTGTTGTTATGACAACTAGTCTCTCATCAGATGTTCCTGTTGGATACTTTTCCTGGGCTGAGTATGATATTATGGCACCGGTGCAGCCAAAGACTGAGAATGCCCTTGCAGCCGCATTTATTTCCAACTGCGGTGCTCGCAACTTCCGGCTGCAAGCTCTTGAAGCACTTGAAAAATCAAATGTCAAGATAGATTCTTATGGTGGTTGCCATAGGAACCGTGATGAAAGAGGTGCACATCTAACATATAAATATATTACATATTTTACTGGTGCTTGTTCCTCTATGAAAAAATGAATCTATATTTGGAACAGTTCTTTTTGCATGGATCTCATTATATGTCATGCTTGCTTGGGTGTCATATGATAGATGTATATTTGAGAAATGCTGTTTATTATTTTTTGGTCGATAGAGAACATGCTATTGAGTATTACGAATTATGGTATTTCTTCTAAATTACCTTTAAATAAAAAATTTTATTTAACCTTTACAGCTTTGTTGGCTTGTTCCATTAAGTCATTACATAAAGAAACTTGAGTAGTAAGAACTACAACTTTTGAGTTGTGAACTCGACATTGGATGATGAGATTGCTGGCATGGGAAGTTTAATTGAATTTGTTTGGGTTCTGTTTCTCCTGTGCTTGCAAGCAAATTGAATTATTGATCTGCATCTCCTAAAAAATAATCAGTATTGTTGATATTTGAATATCAGTTGGTTGCACTAGTTGAAAGGCTTGCTTTTAGTACATGCTTATTCCCGTTTGAAAATTTTTACCCTGCTTTTTACAGAGATTTGTCTTCTTACGAGCAATAATGCAAAGAATGATGATCATCTGGAAACCTAAGTGGAGTGTGTATGCATACCATCCTTAAGTTAAATTATAATTAAAGCATAAGAATGGATTATGAATTTAGTTCTGCTGATTAAATATTGTATACTGGCTTCTTGTAGCATGTTGTTAATATGCTGTTTCTTTTAAATTGGTGATGGCATGGTTGATCTTCTAACTAATGTTTGTAATTTAACTAATATCTGTTCTAATATAATCTTGCAGTGGAGAAAGTAGAAGCCCTGAAACACTATAAATTTAGTTTGGCCTTTGAGAATTCCAATGAGGAGGATTATGTCACTGAAAAATTTTTCCAGTCTCTTGTTGCTGGTACGAGGACTCTGCTCTCTCTCTCTCTCTCTCTCTCTGTTGTCATTCTCATATAAAAGACTTTGCAATATGTTTTTATTTAGTAAGACTCTGAAATTTGGGATCATTCGTGAATGTATTTCCAAAAGAAAATCAGAGAATCTTGAGATAAATTAATGGAAATCTTTCGGAATATAGTTAAGAGAGAATTTTGGAGACCATGGTATTTGATTGAAAGGCATCAGTAATTTGCCTTCATTTTTTAATTTACTATATTTTGCTCCTCACATAAGTATTGTGGAAGTTCCCATTTGTAGCAAGAAAGAGTAACTTTGGGAAGATGTCTGATGATACGTGTAGTGTGTGTGTATATACAGTATTAGATTATTCTTTCTATATTTTTCAGGATCTGTCCCTGTTGTTGTTGGTGCTCCAAATATTGAAGATTTTTCCCCTGCTCCTGGTGCAATATTACATATCAAGGAGTTAAGTGATGCTGACTCAATTGGCAAGAGAATGAAATACCTTGCAGATAATCCTGAAGCATATAATCAGTCATTAAGGTAGAACTTTAGCTCATGAAAATGACCATCTTCCCAATCCCCTTTTTCAAAATGATTTTAGAATAATATATGGAGCACAAAATGATGGGCATTGTCGTTGTTATTAGATTCATTCACTTTCTTTTAGGTAATGTTGGAGTATAGTTCTTTATCAAATTGGTCTCCTCATGAAAGGACCCATTCATAATGAGTTTTCCATTTGGTCAGGTGGAAGTATGAGGGCCCATCTGATTCTTTCAAGGCCCTTGTGGATATGGCAGCGGTGCACTCATCTTGTCGACTTTGTATTCACCTGGCAACACAGATTCGTGAGAAAGAGGAAGTGAGCCCAGGGTTCAAGAAACGACCTTGCAATTGCAATAGAGGCTCAGAAACTGTGTATCACTTGTATGTTAGAGAAAGAGGAAGGTTTGAGATGGAATCTATCTTCTTAAGGTGACTTTCATCTTCTTTCTCTCTCTTTTTCCAGGTTCTGGCTCAGAGTTGGGTGATTCACTCATTATTCTATAAATGTCCAGATGACCCTTTATTTGAGCTTTCTGTCTTTTGGTTGCATATGTAATGTATAATGGGATCAAAGCATTATAATTTTGTCGCCATGCAGTGTACAGACATCTCTCATAATCTGTCTTAAACTCTTTGTGGAGAAAATTTGATTTTGACTTATCTGGGCAGGTATGGGAGTCTGACTCTGGAGGGATTGGAGTCTGAGGTGCTCTCAAAGTTTAACTCATTGAAGCACGTGCCCATTTGGAAGTCAGAAAGACCTAAAATCATAAGAGGAGGAGATGAGCTTAAAGTTTACAAAATATATCCTGTTGGGTTGACACAGAGACAAGCTTTATACAACTTCAGATTTGAAGGGGATGCTGATTTCAGAAATCATGTGGAAAAGAACCCCTGTGCGAAATTTGAAGTCATATTCGTCTAGGTTAATGTCCTGCACAATTCAATTTGAGCATCAAGTTGCTGATTTTCCAGCAGTTCTCCAATTAATACGAAGTGGTCGAGGTGATTTCATCTGGCCATATTTGTTTAACCCTCTTTTATACACAGAATTTGTTACATGAGCAAACTGTTAGCTGTTTAGGAAAGAAAATGAGAGAATTTGTCTGGCTTACTAGGGTAAGCCTGTTGGCAAAGCTGATTGTGGATCCTTATGGTAGAGAGGAAAATATTAATTAAGCTTAGATTCAAGCCCTTTCGGTAGAGCAAAACATGCTTTTAGTATGGAATATATGCAATTTCAGGGTTTGATTAGAAAAAGTAGTTCCATTAAACAATTGTTGGATCAATTTATAAAACAGAGCACTCATTAAAAAAAGAAAAAAAAGAAAAAGACAGCTACTTGTTTGTGTTTTTATTTTATTTGTTTATTTGGACCATCATATAACCTATGCATGTAGAATTTGTGGGTGTAGAGTTTTACATTGTAAAGCTTTTTTAAAGAGTTTCTATAAAAAAAATTAATGACTGTTTGATTGCAAGTAAAAAAGTTATATTGAATGGTCTTTGGGTTTTCCACATAAGGTAAAATCTTAACAAGAAAGAAAACAGATCGCCATCTTTGATATTCTATAATTTTAAAGTAATAAATTTACATATAAAACGATTACTCAATTTTTCTATTCCCACAAAAAAAAAAAAGGGAGGAAAAACGAGAAAACCTCACTCGGAAATCAATGCCAAGTAGTGGTCACATCTGAAAAACTTGGGTAGAAAAAGAGGAGAGATGATATGAAGAGCACCAGCCGCCCACATATGAAGAGCGCCAGCCAAAACGTGCGTTTTGGCTTAATGAAACGCTGGCTTTGAAATATATGAAGAGCGCCTGGGCTGTGCAAAACGTGCGTTTTGCCTTGGGGCAGCGGGGGAGTCTTCTTCATCTTCAGAGGGGGAGGGGACTGGGGATTTGTGATTTGTACTTAACTCTGTCTCTCTATATATATTCTTATAAATACATATTTTATAACTAGATCAGCAAAAAATATTATATTTCTTTATATATGTATAACCTGCTGATGAAAGAATGTATAACTTTTAGTTTTTATAATTTTCGTTCATAAATTCACTCAAACCGTAGACTTCAACATTCAATCTCAACGTATATCTCAAATTTTTCACTGCAANAGAAAAGTAAAATATAACAAAGAAATTTACAAGAAAACATGGTAATTCCTTTTATCTTCAATTAGAATTTATTGCCATATTTATTGAGTTTGGTAGCAAAATTATACACATGTATCTTTGTATCTCTAGTCTTAAACATTCTATAATAGAAACCTTGGCAGCCATAAATTCAGACCAGCGGAAGCAGAGTATTTTCGCACCAAATTCCAATTAAAACAATCAATTCAGACCGGAAGCATGAAATTAAAGTCCACGAAATTAAAACAATAAATTCAGAAACACAATCAATACAAAAAATTCCAATTCAATAACAATCAAAATCGAAACGAAAAGTGGAAATTTTAGGAAGCGAAATAGTTAGAGAACCGTAACCGTACCTTTTAATCAGACGGTGGCGACTGGAAGCTGAAGCTGCGACAGCAATGGTGGTGCTAGTGCGACGGGGTGCTGGTGCGACTGAGCTGCTGGGGCGAGACCTTCGACTTCGACGACGTTGCCACCGCGCTGTCCCTGCTGGTTCGACAGCGTGCTGGTGCGACTGGGCTGCTGCGATGGTTCGACGGAAGCTGGTGCGACGGAAGTTGTTGCTCGACGAAGAAGACGAAGCTGGTGTGCTGCCGCTGCCCTAAGCCCCAAATCCCCTCCCCCTCTGAAGATGAAGAAGACTCCCCCGCTGCCCCAAGGCAAAACGCACGTTTTGCGCAGCCCAGGCGCTCTTCATATATTTCAAAGCCAAAACGTGCGTTTCATTAAGCCAAAACGCACGTTTTGGCTGGCGCTCTTCATATGTGGGCGGCTGGTGCTCTTCATATCAGCTCTCTATATATATATATACTGGCATATACTTACTCATTTTGATTTCTCATATATAACAAGTTCAATATATGTTTTGCTTGGGAAAGTATACAAGGAATACTATGAAGCCATGAACAATCTCACTCTTCAAATCATGGAACTCTTTGGAATGAGTCTTGGAGTTGGCAAAGAGTATTTCAGAGAATTCTATGAAGAAAGCGATTCGATAATGATAATGAGATTGAATTACTACCCAAAATGCCAAAACCAGATGAAACACTAGGTACAGAGCCTCATTGTGATCCAACTTCCTTAACAATCCTTCACCAGGATCAAGTTGGCGGTCTTTAAGTACTCGTAGACGAAAAATGGCACTCCATAACTCCTCTTCGCAATGCTTTTGTTGTCAACATTGGTGACACATTCATGGTAAGCGAATAGTACTCAAGATAATAAGCTTTTTTCATTAGAAAATTTTATAAATATTTTTGTTCTAATATACTTTGGTATCCTATAAAATTGAATTTATTCACATTGACAAATAATTTGTGCAATTGATACATTATAATTTAAAAAAAGTTGTACATTTGTTTAATTTAGTTAAAATTTCATATTCTGTCAATTTAAAAATCACGTGCACAACATGTAACCTTCAAAATTAGTTTTTTCATTTTTTATTTTACCAAAAAATTTTAATAAATAAAAATAAGAAATAAAGGTTTGAAATTTATATATGGTTTTTTTTTAAATATTTCGTACAATTAAAAATGATAAAACCAATTTTGAAAGTTACGTACTATGACTTTTAAATTGACGGAATCTGTTAATTTTAACTAAATTTGACAAATATTCAACTTTTTTAAATTACAGAATATCAATTGCACAAATTAATTGTAAAGACTTCAATGTTAACAAATTTAATTTTAAAAAATAATAAAGTGCAATTTATATATCATTACAAAAAATCCATATCTCCAATTACAGCTTAAAAAAAAAACAAAACAAAACAAAAATTCACTTAATTTTGTAAGATTGTTGAAACATGAAAGTTGGTGTTTGATTTTTGTAGGCTCTTTCAAATGGGATATTCAAGAGTTGCTTGCATAGAGCAGTTGTAAACGACACCAGCGTGAGAAAATCTCTTGTTTTCTTTCTGTGTCCAAACAAGGAGAAGGTTGTAACCCCACCTAAAAGTTTGGTCACTGCCGAAAATCCAAGAATGTATCCGGATTTTACATGGCCTACTTTGCTTGAATTTACCCAAAAATATTACAGGGCAGACATGACAACCTTGATAGCTTTCACTGAGTGGATTAATAGACAGAGTAAAATGAAATCGGTTCTATAAAAGTTATTTTTACTATTATTATGAGTATTATTTAGTACCTTTTTTGTTTTAATTAAAGTAAATAAAGCATGACTTTGGGAGAAAATTGGTGTTTACGTGGGTATAAAAAGAAAAGCCACTCATAAGCACCAGAGGCAAGTTTCTATTGTTTGGCGTTATTATTATGTTAATGTTGGAGAGAATCATATGCAAGTTTTTAATTTATCTTACTTTTTATTCGTTTTCAAAGATGAATCAGTTCCCTCTACTAGATTATTTTAGTCTACTGACTATTTTTTTGATTTTCTGGTCATTTATGTCTACTAATTAATCTTTATATCGTTTCTATTGACCAACCAAATCTACTTGTTTCAATATGTTTAACTAAATAATGATAGCGAAGTGTTAAATCTTGTTGTTCTTTTGTATATTCCATTTGATCCTAAAATGCCATTAATTAACTATATAATCTTTTAGTTAGAATTTTCAGATTTTATTTGAACTAAAAAATAGAATTTGGAGCCTCATAAAAATATATATTTAATATAGACAAATTAAATATTGAGGGTAAATTTCATTATGGAAACAGCATATATTTAATAAATATATATATATATATATATATATATATTATAGGGTTTAGTAGTTATATTTTTCATTATGGAAACACAATTAAAAATGATCAAAATTAACATGCACCTTGCAAAAAAAAATGTAACTTGTTACATTTTACTTTTTTTTTTGGAATAGGTTATTGGATTTTTGGTGTTTGGTTGAGTTATTTAAAAACAAAATTAATATTAGTAACTTTCTAATTTTGTATTGCTTTGCTTTTGGGTTTTTGGCTTTGCTTAAGGAATAAAATAAAAAGCAGAGCAAATATATGAGACTTCTAGAATAAAAATTCTCATCATTTTTTATTCTCATTTCATCAAATTTATAAAATCACAACAAAAAAATATCCTTTCTACAACGCACATAAAACGTCATTTAAAAAGTTTTAGACGACAATTTAAAATCGTCGTGAAAAGTCCGAAGAATATACGATGCACAAAAATCGTTGTCATTAGCATTAAATACGATGGTTTGTTAGCATCGTCTTTATAGCCATAACGTGTCATATCCACGTGGCTAATTCGCACATAAAATGACTCGCAAAATCCGTCGTTTTATGGTATGACGTGGCAGCACGTGCGTTGTAATTGGTGGGTGCACGAAGGACAATACGCGTCGCATTTGGTCAGCAACGACATCAAACACGAAGCACACGGCACAAGCCCACCATAGACGATGCACATTGTGCATCGTATATGTCCATTACAACATATTTCTCTAGAGCTCCCATTCTCAACATTGGACTTGTCGATAACCGCGAACCCGGATCCTGCATCTGCCTCAACCAGCTATTAGTCTTCTTCAAGGGGGTATCTTCTTCACTCTGCGATGCTTCATGGATTTGGGAATGAACCTTCCCTATTTTTGAATTCATCCCAGTATGAGTAACCAAGCAAAAACAATGCCCATTTACCATAGTTGTCCCTGCAAAAACCATACATTTCTTCCCTTGAATATCTGAATTTTTAGGTACAGCCTTAACAGTCTTGCTAACAGCTTCACTTTCTCCTGTCAACAACCCTTGCTCAACTCAAATCGTGGAGCTGATTAAACTCAAAACTGTCATATCAACAGGGACTTTATCACCGACTCTCAATTCTACAATATCAACAGGAGGAAGCTCACTATTTCTGCCTTATTCGCCGACGTACCAGCGGTTCCACGACGCCGTGATCTCTATCTCGCCGTCGTACCAAGCAAGAACAAAAGAAATAACCGTAGATCTTTATCTAATTTTCCTCGCCATCGTCCTCAGTAGAGTATCGTTGAACTGGTCCAGTACCAACTTGAAGATTCTCGTGCTTCTCCAATTCGTTCCAGCCGTAGATCTTTCTCTCATTTTCCACTTGCTCGGACGACAATCCTCGTTCGTGATTCACCTAGAACCTCTCTTCGCATTTCCGACATCCTTCGACCACGCCGGGAATGGGTCTAGAAAAACAAAACCCTAGCTCTCTCTTCGAAGAAGTCTTTTAGCATTAGAAAACGTACAACATTTGAAACAGAAAAAGACCGATCTCTAGTGCAAGAAAATGGAAAAGTCTAGAATTTTCTCAGATCTTCTAATTACTTTATAATTGCTTCTGGTTGTCTCTGTATTTGTGCCAGAGAGAGAAATGTTGACCAGGGGAAATTGTTCCAAGCTTAAGTATCAAAGCGTCGTCTTTTTTTTTTTTTTTTTCTTTTAGAGTTAAGTATCAAACACGATGCATAATGCATAATGTGCGTCGTCTTTGATATGTTTCTATGACCCACAATGTGCGTCATGTTAGGTATTCTAAACGATGTCGTTTTATTGGTTTTATTAAGGACGAAAGTTTTTGACCGTCGTAGTAAAGGTTTTAGACGACGTTCTTTGACCATCATCCTAAGTTGTCACGTTGGTGTCACCTGAATTTTATATATTTTATATTAACTTCTTTTGTGATGGTCTTTTAAAGTGCGTCGTCTTTATTTAATTTTAAGACGATGTTTTACTAAATGCTCATCGATTTTGTATAATTTTTTTTAATAAATATATATTAGCTCAAAGTGCGTCGTCTTTAATATTTAAGACGATGTTAGCTTTTAAATGCGTTGTGAATACTAATTTGACGATTGTCGTCTAATCATCATTTTTTTTTTGTAGTGAATACATACGTAACATTGCTTTACACAGTGGTCTAAAGTACAATATTTTTAAACTAATAGATAAAAGCTAAGGACCGATTCAAGGGATGAGTATTCTTAAGATTTTGAAGTCAACTGAAAATTACTTCATTTTGCAACTAATATTGAGCATGACAAAGTCAAGGTATGCTGGATAATTCTATTTTGAGCTCTTTACTGTTGCATCGAATAAGGAAAGGATAGGTGTATATGACTTCGAAGCCACAATTTGCTATTTGCGGATTTTTTGGTCAAACCAATTTGAAAACTTGGTTTCTTTCGGACATGCTTGAGTACGAGCATATGACTTTGGATGAGAGCTTAGCTTGATGAGGCAGACAAAGTGCCTCAGTATTTCTGAGTTTGCTTTGTCTCATAATGTTCGTGAACTTGTTTCAAACATTCTTAGAAAGACTTAGTCATGGCAAATGAAGACTTGTCTTGGCTCACGATACTTGATCAAACAGTGTCTTGGACTTATTTTGAGGATTGAAAGAATTGAGAGCTATAGTTTTGGCTCAGCATGCACGTCGTTTTGGACATGCATGCAGGTCTGGTAATTTTCCCACAGCATTAGTTACAGTTTCGCTCCTCAAATTTAAAACCCTTCGATTTCGACCTCAAATTTCAATTCATTATATTTTGATCTAAATCCATTATTTAAAAAATAGCCATTAAAGGTTTAGTGATATTAAATGCAAATTTTTGAAACTAAAAGGTTTAAACTGAAACAAATTAAAACTAAAAAGTGCAAAGTAAAATAAATTGCATTTTAATTTTTCTTATTTGGGATAGAATCCTTAACTAAAAAAATCTAATTGAATCCAAACGCATTAATTTAAATTTAGAAGCCTAAATTGCAAAACTTAAGAATCAAAAGTGCAACTTTGCTAAAACTAGATGCTATGCATGTAGCATACTAAATTTCTCTCTAACACACAGTATATACAAGTTATAATAAAATGTATTTCTTTCAAAATAAAAATAGAATATAGATTAGTTTACATTATAAGTTAAGCTTATACCTATATTTTCATTTAAGAAAAGAAGAGAATTTCATCCTTTCCATGGACTTCAACCATCTAAATGCCAGTGACATGTATAAAATTTCAAACTAGAGTACTATCTGCCAAAAGTCACTTGAATAAACAAGAAGCTTCATGCAAAAGTCTTCATACTTGATTGAAAAGCTATCCAGGAAACACAAATATACTCATTGATCAGTAACCATTGAGAGCAGAGGTTTAGTTCAGAAGAAAGCCTCCAAATTTCCAATCACAAGATCACGCAAATCTTCGAATGATTCGGGTGTAAAGACGGCCAAATGTGGCGAAAGGACAACATTTTCCAGTTCAAAGAGGTCTTTAGAAACATCAGGCTCATTCTCAAACACATCCAAACCAGCACCTCCAATCTCTCCGTGAACCAAACACTCCACCATTTCCTTCTCATTGATAATGGCTCCTCGTCCTACATTCACAATCACACCCTCTTTTCCGAGCACCAACAGGACCTTTCTGTCGATCATGTGGCGGGTTTGGTCGGTTAGGCCGCAACATATGATGAGCACATCCACATCAGCGGCAAGTGCACACACATTTGCATAAAAAGGATATGCAACAAACTCTTTCTTCTTCCTAGAATTGTATGAGATGCTGCAGCCAAAGGCCTCGAGTCGCTTGGCAACAATTCTAAACCAATTCTTCCAACCCGACGATCCCAACTCGCTTTTCTCCCAGCTGTATTACCATTAATCATAATCCAATACAGTTGGAAAAAAGTAAAACTTTAAGACTACATGTACTACAGTTAAAGATTCTTGTAATTATTAATAAAATTATACAAGGAACATTTCATAATCACAAGTTTCACCACTTTTGGCCGGTTCATATTCTCCTGCGATCTATTCTTTTGTTTACTTATATGAATGGGAATTTAATCCCAATATCACTCACTAAACATATAACCCAAAATGACGATTAATTATTTTTGTTTTATTGTTATTTTATATATGTTCTATCAGTGACATATTAATGTACAAATTTCCGAAATTGGGGACTAATTAAATCTCTGATATGTGTGGCTAGCATTGTATTGTATCAGCGAATTTTCAAACTTAAGAAGTTTTTAATTAGGAAAGCTACATGGTAAGAAATTAGCAATAAACTTCATGTTTGTCCAGTCTCTTTTTTGAAATCATTTGTTAAACTAAATTGGAATATATTTCACTTATAATCTAATTTAATTGAACTAAATTTAAAATAATTCAGTTCAATCTAATTTAATCTAATCTAATGCAACAAACGAATTTAATTTTTTTAACATATATAATGATTCAAAAGAAACCGAACTTATATATAAGAAAGAATTGTCAGTTTCTAACCACGTCGCTTTCTTAATTAGAAACTTCTTTATATCTTTATTTATCTACTTGTGTATACAGCTTATATGTATAATTATAATTCTAATTTTCATTTTACGATAAAATTATTAAATTTTAAATGTAATATTACAAAATTTTGACTATACTAAATTAAATTGTCATTTTTTTCTGAAAGTTTAAGAAGTAAAGTGGGTTTTGTTATTTTTTTTTTCTAACACTAATTATTTTATTATTTTTATTTTGACCTCCACTTGTTGTAATTTTACACATCTTCACAAATTTCTTTCAAATTGGGGTTTGACAATTGGTAATCAACTCATTTTAACCTCGTGGGTTTTTTTTTTTTTTTTTTTTTTTTTTTTT
>QANX01007147.1:16123-33018 GCA_003254975.1 Ochetophila trinervis | reverse complement strand
TTTTTTTTTTTTTTTTTTTTTAGAAATTGGAGAGATGCATCACGAAACTTTGAATTCAGGGATCTGAAAAGTAGTTTTTGTCTTTTCTGAATCATCAGTGATATTAGTTACTATTCATGAGAGTGAATTATTTTAATGAAAACTTACTTCATGTTTCTTGGAGAACATTCTTTTATCCCTGAAAATATTTTCCTTGGAAACTGTTACAATCGGCTAGATTGCCACTGCAGAAAGTTCAAAGAACTTGAAGAAAAGAAAAAGAGGGAGTGAACGAGAAGAGAGAGAGTAAGACCTATTTTCATTAATTGTGTAAAAGTTAATTAATTACAGAAGCTATTGTTACTTTATATAACAAACATAACTAATTAACTATCACTAAGACCAGTAACAAACTAATAAGAAAAGCTAACTAATACATGCACGTGACATTAGCTTATTCTTCCTCTGGAAGATTCTAGTGTCCTCCAACACCCCCCCGCAAGCGAGAGATGATCTAGATTTACCATGCCGAGCTTGGACAGCAACTTCTGATGATGATAAGAAGGAAGAATATTGGTAAGAACATCAGCCAACTGCTCATGTGTAGATAAGTGTTTAAGTGTCAACAACCCCTCAAGAATCTTGTCACGTGTGAAATGACAGTCAATTTCTATGTGTTTAGTACGCTCATGGAAGATAGGATTCTTAGCAATGTGCAATGCACTCTGATTATCACAAAACAAGGTGACAGGTCGTGTAGGATGCATGCCTAATTCATCAAGCAAACGAACCAGCCATGCCACTTCAGATGAAGCATGAGCCATAGCACGATACTCGGCTTCTGAAGAAGACCGAGACACAGTCCCTTGTTTCTTGGACTTCCAAGATATTGGTGAGTTACCTAACATAACCAAATATCCAGTAACTGATCGACGAGAAATAGGACACGATGCCCAGTCAGAATCAGTGAAAGCTTGGAGTTGAATACCACCTTGAGCACAAAGCAAGATACCTTGTCCCGAAGATCCTTTCAAGTAACGAAGGACATGAAGGACAGCTGCATAATGAGAATCATGAGGCTCTTGCATGAATTGACTCAAGTGTTGAACAGCATATGATATATCTGGTCGAGTGTTGGTAAGAAAATTGAGTTTACCAATGATGGTTCTATACAAAGTAGCATCTTTTAACAAGGTACCTTGTGTTGGAAGTAATTTCAAGTTCAATGGTAAAGGGGTAACAACAGATGTAGAGGTTTGAGGACAAAACCCTTTCAACAATTCATTTGTGAATTTCCTCTGAGTAAGAACAATTCCAGATGCAGTCCTAGTAACTTCAAAACCAAGAAAAAAACTCAGATGCCCTAAATCTTTGATGCCAAAAACAGAATTCAAATGATGTTTAAGAGCTTGAACTTCTGCCAAATTAGAACCTGTAACCAGAATATCATTTACATAAACTGCAAGAACAGTAATATGACCATCAGTTTTCTTCAAAAACAATGAATAATAATTCTTGGACTGATAATAACCCAAAATTTTCAATTCATCACTAAGCTTAGCAAACCACTGCCGGGAAGCTTGCTTAAGTCCATATAAAGATTTAGAGAGCTTGCAAACTTGATGAGAACCAACATGTAGTCCAGGGGGTAATTGCATGTAGACTTCTTCATGCAAATCACCATGTAAGAAAGCGTTATTGACATCGAGTTGAAATAAATCCCAACCTTTAGTGGCTGCAACAGCAATAACAGATCAAATTGTAGACATTTTAACCACAGGAGAAAAAGTTTCAGAGAAGTCAATACCTTCTTTTTGAGTAAATCCCTTGGCTACTAAACGAGCCTTGAACCTTTCTAAGGTGCCATCAGCCTTAAGTTTCACCTTATAAACCCATTTGCACCCAATAGCCTTCTTACCCTTAGGTAAATCCACAACTTCCCTTGTGTTATTAGCAGTTAAGGCTGCAAGTTCTTTATTCATAGCATCTGTCCAGTTTGGATCAAGAGAAGCTTGTGCATATGTGTTTGGCTCAACAAGAGAGGAAAACTTGTTGATGAGAGTGTGAGAAAGAGGGGAAAGATTGGAGTAAGAAACAAGGTTACACCAGTAAATGTGATGGAAGAACTAGAAGCAATGGAACAAATATAATCATTTAAGTAAGAGGGAGGCTTATGAGACCGAGTGGTTTGTCTTGTTGGAAGAGAAGATGGTTTACTTGGCAGAGAAGAAACAAGTTGTGGAGTAGAGGAAGAAGAAATAGAAGTAGGGGATGAAATTGGAGAATGAACAGTTGAATCATTAGAAGAAGAAGGAAAAACAAAAGAGTCAAAAGGATATGAAAAAGAAGAAAAATCTGAAATAGGAAATGGCAAAGTAGTGTCGGATGGAAAAGAAAGTTGGTGAAAAGGAAAACAAGACTAAAAAAATTTAACATCTCGGGAAACAAATATATGCTTGGTATCAAGATTCAAAACTTTGTATGCCTTTTGATTATAAGCATAACCAACAAAAACACAAGGAATGGCTCGAGGCTGAAATTTATCCCTTTGTCGTTTAAGTGTGGAAGCAAAACATAGACAACCAAAAGCCTTTAAATGATGATAAGATGGTTTATGACCAAAGAGAACTTCATAAGGTGAGAGTTTATGAAGAACAGAAGAGGGAAATCTATTAATAAGATAAGTGGCTGCAAGAACACATTCATTCCAGTAGATCAAAGGAAGTTTGGATTGAAAATAGAGAGCTCTAGCTGTTTCAAGTAAGTGTTTATGTTTTCTCTCTACGATGCCATTTTGTGGAGGTGTGTCAACACAAGACCTTTGATGTAAAATACCATGAGTGGAATAGAATAATTGAGCAGCTGTGTCTTGGAATTCTAAGGCATTATCACTTCTAATGACTTGGACAGTTGCTTGAAATTGAGTTTTGGCATAGGAAACAAAGGATTTTAATATAGGCAAAGCATTACTTTTATGAGTAATGAAATGAGTCCATGTTGCCCGAGAAAAATCATCCACTATGGTTAGAAAGAACCTATAACCATTGTGGGAAGGTTGGTGAAAAGGGCCCCAAATATCAATGTGTATGAGTTCAAATATTTTTGTAGTTGTAGTTGTACTATGAGGAAATGGTTGTCTGTGTAGCTTAGCTCTAGGACAAATTTGACAAAGAGAATGATTCTGAATTGAAAAAGGAATATCTGAAATGGATTTCATAGAATCAAAAGACAAATGGCCCAATCTATAATGCCACAAATCAATTTTATTAAGTTGTTTGGAAACAGAAGCAGTACAAGAAGTTGAAGATGAAACATGTTTATCAATTGACTTATTGAAGTTTGGAATTACAAGTAGTAACATAATTGAAAGAAACAAGAGATTGAGGTACATTTGTATTAGTAAGGCAGAGACTTGAGTAGATATTCTTGTCAACAAAATACAAACCACCAATTTGATTACCAAGGATGATTGCCTTGCCCGTTGCTTGGTCCTGAAGGAAACAAGCTTTCGATGTAAAAAATATTTTGCAAGACAAATCATGACACAATCTTTGTACTGAAAGGAGGTTAAAATGGAAATCAGGAACGTGAAGAACTTTTTTAAGTAAAATGCTGGAGTTTAAAGAGACACTACCAGTATTTTTTACACAAGCTTGTCTGCCATTTGGCAAAGTGATAGAGTTGGAATTGGAAACATGCTCAAAAGAAGTGAAAAGGTGTAAATGTGGGGTGATGTGATCAGTAGCACCACTATTTATGATCCATTCCAGATTAATGTTAGAAGTAAAGAGACAAGCATTTGTACCTGCTAAGAAGCAATTAGCTGCAATAGGATCCATTGGTTGCTCATTGTTGGCAGAATTGAGAGTTCCTTTGTTTAGCAAAGTCAGCAACTGGTTGTATTGCTCCATTGTCAAAGTTGGTGAAGAATCACTGCCATTAGAGACACTATTGGAAGCCATGTGTGCAGAACTTCGTTTGCCTTTAGTGAACTTATATCCAGGAGGAAATCCATGCAATTTATAGCAATTGTCAACTGTATGACCTGTTATCTTGCAATATGAGCAAGTAATGTTCCTTTTAATTCCTTGACCTGGTCTATTAAAGAACCTAGGATGTCCTGCACCACTGCCATAACCCTTAAACTAAGAAGAGATTATTGTATTATCATTATGATTAGCAAAGGCTGCTGAATCTGAAACAATTTGTGCAGGATTCGAGAACTCTCTCTGTTTTTCTTCTTGTAAAAGTATGTTGTATATGTGATTCAATCCAGGGAAAGGTTGCAGCATAAGAATACTACCCCTCATGGCATTATACGATTCATTCAAGCCCATAAGAAATTGCATAACATGTTGAGTATGAATTAAATCTGTAAAAGACTTTGCCGAGCCACAAGTACAATTAGGAATACCAACCAGTGAGTTATACTCATCCAAGAGTCTCTTGAATTTTGTGTAATACCCTGCAATTCCTAGATTCCCTTGACTTAGAGCACTCAATTCTCTCTGTATGTGGTAAACTTTAGCAATGTTTGATTTCCCGTACCTTTGCTCGAGTTCCTTCCAAATCTCAAAAGCTGTTGAACAGTAAACAACACTCTCAGCAATTTCCACATTTACTGCATGAATCAGCCATGAAATCACCATACTGTTGCACCTCTCCTAGCAACTTCTCAAAGCAGATTTGTGATCTGGTTCTTTGCACGTGCCATCGATGAAACCAAGTTTATTCTTGGCATTGAGAGCAATTTTCATTGATCTGCTCCAATGATTATAATTCTCTCCGTCTAGGTTTTTGGTGACTAATTTGATACCTGGAGAATCTCCATGGTGAAGATAGAGCTCATGTGTTGAGTCTATCACTGTAACTTCTGGATTTCTTGATCTTTCAATTCCAATTTCTGACATTGTGGTGTTCTTGAGCAGAGAACAGAGGCAAGAAATTGAAAAACCCCCAAATAAGAATGAGAGAACTTCGTCGAGAATGAAAGTAAAAGAATTTCGTCAAGAATAGAAAGAAAGAGAAAAAAAATTATGAAAGGAAAGTAAATTTTAAGCTGCGCTCTGATACCATATTACAATCGGCTAGATTGCCATTGCAGAAAGTTCAAAGAATTTGAAGAAAAGAAAAAGAGGGAGTGAATGAGAAGAGAGAGAGTAAGACCTCTTTTCATTAATTGTGTAAAAGTTAATTAATTACAGAAGCTAACTGTTTACTTTATATAACAAACATAACTAATTAACTATCACTAAGACCAGTAACAAACTAATAAGAAAAGCTAACTAATACATGCACGTGACATTAGCTTATTCTTCCTCTGGAAGATTCTAGTGTCCTCCACCAGAAACAAACAATGAAAGTTAAAGAGAATATTGGGCGAGAGGTAATGATGAATTAATAATACCTTAGATCCAAGAGGGAAATCCCCAAGATCAGCCCAATGCCCTTTCCTAACATACCGATCGGTAGCCGACATCTTTCTCAAGACATCGATCAGCAATCCGACCGCGTAATCCTCAGAGAACACATCTCCGGCATTGACGACTGCAATTCCACGGCTACGGCACTCCGACAAGTCGATGTGGTTGAGACCGGCGCTGGAGGTGACGACAAGCCCTAGCGATGGCAGCAGCAGGAGAATGTCGGCGATGATGCGAGGCTCGCTAGCGGAACAGAGCATAGCCCGCACCGATTGCGCATCGGCGGCCAAGAACTGCTCCAGAGAAAGCTCTGAATCTGAAGCTTTCATGAGAATATTAAACCTACTTAAAAATTGGTCCTCGAAGAATCTGAGAACCGGTGGTGGTTTGAGGACGGGAGTTTTGGAAGCTGCCATTGTCGGAATTTTTGAAGGTCTTCTTGGAAGTGAAAAGACTGTTTAGTCTCTTTAGTTTCTGTTCGATTGAAACTCCTATTGACTTTTTCTCTTTTTCTTTTTCAGTTATGATTTTGATATTATGTTTCTCTACAAAGAGAATAACATGCTTAGTGGACACGTACCTGCCGCTGATTGGCCCAAGCTCATATATGAAGAGAATCTTTCTACTTTTTCGCTTTTGGAAAAGCAGGCCACAAAGCTATTAAATTTATTAATTAAATTTTTAATGTAGCAATTTACCAAAATCCAATTAAATATTAACGTAGTTTTTAAATTTAATAAAATAATAATTTATAAATAATGCATCTGTTAAAACTATAAATTATATTTAATATTCCAAATTGAATAATGCTACACAAATTTAAAATATTTATTAAATTTATTTAAATTTTATTGATTAATATATTCATATTAAGTAAATATTAATAAATTAATTTATTTAATAAATTAATTAATTAAAATAATAAACCGATGAAATATTATTACATAATTTATTATTCTAAATTTTATCTTTTTCTTTACTCTTTTGACCTTCTAATAATAAATGAAATGGTTATACCAAAACATAGCCGAAAAGCTTGAATTTAATAATTGAACTTATATTGTTTCTTCAATTTTTTAATTTGCTATTTGTGAACAATGTTATCCACTGTTGGTATGGTCATTCATAATTGGTTACATTCAAAACAATCTGGAAAGTTAAATAATATAGTCATTGTCATAAATACCGTCTCTTTAATAAATCTCAATAATAATTTTAATAGAATATAATAATACTTTGATAATCCATATATTTTTTTTATTTTATTTTGATATTTAAATTTTTTAAAAATTAAAAATAAAAATGTGTTTGATAATTATTTTTATTAAAAAAATTTAAAATAAAAATACATTTGATAACTATTTTTATTTAAAAAAAAATATCATCCAGATATAGCCGAGACCACAAATTGCTAGAATATGGCAAGAACCTGAGACCACCAAGTTAGGACCGTAGCTTAGGATTACCTAGTCGAGGCTGGAGCTCGGGACTGCCCGGTTGTGGCCAAAGCTCGAGACCGCCCAGTAGAGATCTGTACCCGGGACTACTCGGTCGGGATTGGTACCCAAGATCGCCCGGTTGGGGCAAAATCCCGAGACTGCCCAGTGAGGGCTGGAACCCTGAAACGCCTGTTCAGTGCCGGTACCCGTGACTGCCCAGTTAGATTGGTATCAGGGATAGCCCGATTGAGGCAGAAATAGAGACCACCCAGTCAGCCAAAATCCGGGACAGCCCGGTCTAGGCCGGAACCCAAGACAGCACGGTCGGAGTCTAAACTTTAAACCGACAATAATCGAATGTGGATATGTTTAAATTTATTTGTTAAAGTTTAAAAAAAAATACAAAAAAGTAATAAAAACAAAAAAACAAAAATGATTACCAAATATTTTTTTCATAAAAAAAATCAAAAAATGCTTGTTATTTTTTATTTTTTTTCCTTTTAGCACCCGGGACTGCCCAGTGAAGGCTGAAACCCTGAAACGCCTGTTCAGTGCCGGTACACGTGACTGCCCGGTCAGGTTGGTATCAGTGATAGCCTGGTTGAGGCCGAAATAGAGACCACCCAGTCTAGCAAAAATCCGGGACAGCCCGGTCTAGGCCGGAACCCAAGACAGCACGGTCGGAGTCTAAACTTTAGACCGACAATAATCGAATGTGGATATGTTTAAATTTATTTGTTAAAGTTTAAAAAAAATACAAAAAAGTAATAAAAACAAAAAAACAAAAATGATTACCAAATATTTTTTTTCATAAAAAAAATCAAAAAATTATTGTTATTTTTTATTTTTTTTCCTTTTAGCACAAACATAAATTAAAAACCATAAACAAAAACTATAAATCATAATCAATAAACTATAAAAAATAAAAATAAAAATAGAATGCATTAACGGACCTAAGAAAAATAAAAACAAAAAAATAATTGAGTTTCTAAGCAGAAACAAGCTTAGGCCAGAAATGGTGGTGACAACAAGATCCAGTGAAGGAAGAAGCCGGAGGATTTTGGTGTTCAGTAGATGATGACCAGAGCAGCCATAAATTGGTTTAGATGAAGTGAAGACTTGATGTAGAAGTTATTGTAAAAGACCAGAAACCAAACAAAGACAAAAATAAAATAAAAAAAATAAAAAAAATAAAAAAATAAAAATAAAAAATTCAAAACTTATTGATTCGCTTAAGACTGTCATGAATTGAAAAGAAAATTAAAATGAACTCTCAAAATTTTATTAATCCAAAAGTTATCGTTCCATTACAGCAAATCAACATTTACAGAGTAATCCAAATAGAAACTTAAAATCGCAAAAGTTAACGAAACTGACTATGTATCAGTGCATGTGGCATAGTAAAATTCTCATAAACATACACAGTATAAACAAGTAGGCCTAACAACGTATCGTATTGAACTATATTTATGTCGTGTCATTTTATATTCGTGTAAAAAAAATTTTACTAGAACCTAACCCGTTAAGCATTTATGTTGAACTATGTTCGTGCAGTGTCGTTCCGTGTTCGTGTCGTATTTAATTCGTCTCTGCTAGGCCTAAATATATATTCAAATGATATGCTAAACATCTAAAAAAATATATTAGCATATTAAAATTTAAATTAATTAATAACTGTAAATTCAAAATATGTAAAATATTACGAATTAAAGCTATATTAAATATTTATTGTGGCTAAAAAAATGAATTACAATTGTCAATTTAAAAATATTCAAAATATTATAAACCAAACTGAAATTGTACATTTAATATAAATAATAAAAAAGATAAAATCTAAAACAAAATATTAATATATAAATAGATATAAAAATTGTCATTTTCCAATGAAATNTATGAATTTTATAGTTTTCTAAAAAAAAGTAATGTATAAAGTTAGCTATAAAGAACAAATTAAATTAATATTTTTTTATAGTGACATATCGTATTAACGTGTTCCAATCCGTTCCAATTTATTTTTTATCGTGTGACACTCATATCAACTTGATCCGATATAGCAGACTTAAACCTATAAATTATCATGTCATATCGTGCTGTATTATTGTGTCGTTTAACATTTATCCAAGCCTATGAACAAGTACTAATATTTATTAAAAATAAATAAACAAAGATTGTGTTAATATTATCAATCAATTAAGCTATACGCGTACATTTGAGAAACAACATATCTAAAATTTCTCAACCATAAGGTACATCCTTTTCCATGGACTTCAACTAACTGATTGCCATCTCAATAGAACCATTTTTAAAGTGGGAATAAGGATGTATATCATATTGGAAACTATATATACCATCTGCCAGAAGTCACTCGATTAAATTTGTAACCAGAGAAAGCAGAGGTTTATTTGAGAAGAAAGCCTCAAAATTCCCAATCATAAGATTACATAAATCCTCGAATGATTCGGATGTAAATACAGCTAAATGCGGCGAAAGCACAACATTTTCCAGTTCAAAGATGTCTTTAGAAACATCAGGCTCATTCTCAAACACATCCAAACCAGCACCTCCAATCTCTCCCTGAACCAAACAATCCACCATTTCCTTCTCATTGATAATGGCTCCTCGTCCTACATTCACAATCACACCCTCTTTTCCAAGCGCCAACAGGACCTTTCTGTCGATCATGTGGCGGGTTTGGTCGGTTAGGCCGCAACATATGATGAGCGCATCCATATCAGCTGCAAGTTCATACACATTTGCATAAAAAGGATATGCAACAAACTCTTTCTTCTTCCTAGAATTGTATGAGATGCTGCAGCCAAAGGCCTCAAGCCTTTTGGCAACTTCTATGCCGATTCTTCCTAATCCAACAATCCCAACTTGTTTTTTTCCCAGCTGTATTACCATTAATCATCAACTCAATACAGTTGGGGAAGTAAAATTTAAAAAAAAATACAACTACAGCTTAAATGCTTGTTATATAACACTAGGAAACATTAGGCATGCAAATGCGCCTCATAATCAAAGAACGTTTTCTGATAAAACCCATCTAAAAAATATACTTGCATAACAATTTTTTAAAATCATAATTCGACAAATTACACTAGGAACATCTCATAATCAAAGAACTTATGGTAATAATCACAAGCAGGCTTGAATAAATTCACCACTATGTCCGATTCATGTTCTCCAGAATCTATTCTTTGATTAATTACTTATCAGAATGGGAATCTAATCCCAATCACTCACTAAATGATATAAACCCAAAATGAAGATTCTTTTTTATTTTTTGAGATAAATGCACTTTAGTATCATATAGTTTGATAAACTTGCACATTAGACTTTTAAATTTCAAATGTATCACATTAAGTCTCAAATTTACATTTTATCTCACATTAAGCTTTAAAGTTTCAAATGTATCACATTAAACTTTCAATTTATATTCCATGTTACATTAGACTTTTAAGTTTCAAGTGTATCACACTAATCTTTTAATTTAGATATTATGCCACAGTAAAGATATAAAATGATATTTAATGCGATTCAATTCAATCACAATGAAATTTGAGGACCTAATATAGCATAAAATATAAATTGAAAATTTAATATGATAAATTTGAAACTTAAGGGCAGATATGTGGTATAAAACGTAAATTAGAGGCTTAATGTGATACATTTGAAACTTAAAAGTCTAATGTGTAAATTTATCAAACTACAAAGTACTAAATTGCATTTATCTCTTTTTAAAATTTTTTTTTTTAATTTGTGACACAAAAGGTTACAAAGCAATGTACAAATTTCTAAAATTGGTTTTAAATCTCTGATTTGTATGCGTTGCTAGTATTAGAGATAAAGTATAAAAAAAATAATAATAATCAACTACTTATCAGTTTAAGTTTTAATATTAATGATAATTCAACATGGTATCAGAGTCAAAAGATTTTACAACCACAAATCAAGTTTGAAACTTAACTTCACCCAAATATATATATATATATATTCAAAATGAGCGTAAAAGAAACCAGTTAAAAAATGCACATATAATGTAATGACTGAAATATACCAGCCTACATGTGATGGAAAATATTAAAAAAAATAAAAAAACATGATGATCCACCTTTTTTTAGCTCAAATTTTAAAAATCAATAGCAATTCAAATAGCTAGCATTGTATAAATCAACTAATATATTCAAACTTTAAATTTGAAACAAGATGATAACTAGAGGGCCCTTTACGATGAGACCTCATTTTTTGGAGTCTCACAGTGGTGAGACCTTCAACGTTGGTTTGTAAATGTATAATATTAATCTGACCTATAAATGAATAATATTGATCCATAACTAAATAATATATTAGTCAATTATAGACCAATATTACTCATTATGAACATATTATTCATTTATGAGCCAATATTATTTACTTCTCAACCAATATCACACAGCTATAAATTAATATTGAAGATCTTACCAATAAAATCTAAAAAAGTGGGGTCTCATTGAATAATTTTCCACACAAGTATTACCTTGGACCCAAGAGGGAAATCTCCAAGGTCAGGCCAGTTCCCTTTCCTAACATACCGATCGGCAGCAGACATCTTTCTCAGCACATCGATCAGCAATCCGATTGCATAGTCTGCACAGTCTGCAGAAAACACATCTCCGGCATTGGCCACCGCAATTCCACGGCGACGGCATTCCGATAAGTCGATGTGGTTGATGCCGGTGCTGGCGGTGAGAACAAGCCTTAGCGACGGGAGCAGCCGGAGAATGTCGGCGGTGATCCGAGGCCCGTCAGCAGCGCAGAGCATAGCCCGCACAGATTTCGCAAAAGTGGCCAAGAACTGCTCCAGAGGAAGCTCTGAGTGCGAAGCTATCAAGAGATGGAATCTAGTGGAGATGTGGTCCTCGAAGAATCTCAGAATTGGTGGCGGTTTGAGGACGATGACCTGAGGGAGCTCAGAAACTGCCATTGATGGAAATTTGAAAGTCTTGGGAAGTAAAAGACAGTTTAGTTTGTTAGTCTTTTGTAATTATAGAAAAATTATTAGATAGTCGTCCAGAACCAAATAATTTTGTTCCAACTACCTTTCACAGTTTGATTCTGGGATTTAATTTTGCCTTCTTTTGGTAAATATAACTCGTTTTCAGCCACAAAAAATAACAATAATAATAATAATAATAAAAAAGTTTAACTTGGTTTTTTTGTTTTTTGTTTGTTGTTTCTTTTGTTATTTAATTGTTATGATTGTCCTTGTTATCGGGGATAAATTGGGACCGTTGAGGATCATATCTTGATTTATGAGATCAGGAGAAACTTTTGTTCCAACTATCTTTCATTAGTTTTTTTACCAAAAAAAAAAAAAAAAACTAATTTAACTTTTTCTTTCTTTTTCTTTTTTTAATTATTATGACTTGATTACCTACTCTGATTGTCCTTGTCGTCGATAAATTGGCACCGTTGACTGGCCGAAGCTCATATCATGATTTATGACATCAAGAGATATTTTTTGTTCCAACTACTTTTCACAGTTTAATTTTTTCTTTTGTTTTTTTAATTATAACGATTTAGTCAACTGGTTGTCCTTGTCGTCTATACATTGGGCACCGTTAATTGGCCGTAGCTGATTTATGGCATGATAATAATATAATACAAAATTTTAATTTTTTCAAATTTAAAATTTATAAAATAATGTTATTTGTGATTATTAATGATGAATTATATGCTACATGTACAAAAAGAAAATCTTCAATAGTATAGTGTTACCAACTCCTACTAAAACATCTCAATGATACGGTCTTACCACCTCATACTGTCCCACTTTCTCTAATTTACTGCTACATATTAAAATATTAACCATGCATTAAAAATTTTGCTTTGTCATCTAAAAATATTCAGTTGTTTTTAAAAAGTAAGCGTGGGCTAAATATTTTTAGGGTTTTGGATACCACGAGGGCCTAGACAATCATAAAATTCTAAGTAAAATGTAAGTCTAAAATATCATTTTTAAGTCACATACCTAATTTACTCTCATGCATTATAGGCCCAATATGACGACCATGATCTGGAGCGAGGGTAAATGTGGACGGATGCGAGGCATTGGCAGGCTATTTTATTGGCAGAGATTGGTGTCCAATCCTACATCGTCTGGGTGTGGAAGAGTATCAAATGATTATGATTTAAATGTAAAGTGAGCACTCTCTTAACAACCAAAGCCTTTTCAGAGCGTTTGGCTTCAGAATTGGAAATAATTCTGGAATTAAGCGTGCTCCAGTAGAAGCATTCTTGGGATGTGTGATCTCCTGGAAAGTCTGACTAAAAGTTTCATATTGTCTGAAGTACGGTGACTAAATTGGAAATAATTTTGGTTAGAAAAAAAATATGGCGTGACACCCAACCATACAAAAGTTCAGCCAGACAAAGACTCAACCGGGAGAGTGGCTTAAGGGAGAGATCACCTGACTATGAGACAATACTTTTTTGTAGGTCTCGCATTAAGACATGAATGTTTCCTCTTTTATCTTTTTAAATGTTACTATTTGGTAAAATAGAATTAACACATTTTAAATCCTAATCATTGAAAAGAATTATTTAAAGAAAATAATAAGTAGGTGAGAATGATCTTTTGGTCTCATTGGGATATGCACCTCTCATCCATTTTCCATTATTTTCACTTTGTTTTGACTAGTAGCTTTTCTCTTTCTAGCTGATTTTTCTTCTTTTTATTCTATAGGCAATACATTTTCTTTCTCTTTGGTCATCTTTTTCAAACATACTTCATTCTATTTTTTTATAAGAATCAAACATACTTTATTCTTTTTCACTATTGTTATGCATTTTTAGCCTGGTAAAAGGAGAGAAAAAAATAAAACAACTTTCTCGACAATAGTTGATTTAGACATCGAAGAGAAAATGTTGATGATTACATTGGCGCTCATTTGACTGCTTGTCTAACTTTGCAGACTTTGATGAAGTTGATGATGTGGAACCAGAAACTGTATTTGGCGCTTGGAAGAAGCTGGACAAAAAAAGAACCACAAAACAATTTTTTCTTTTTCGGTAATGCTTTTTTTTTTTTTTTTTTTTCTGTTTCGCATGTAATTGCATCTATAGATTAAAAATTTTAAAAAAAAAATCATTCAACTGCCCAAAAAGAAGAATCCTCCAGCGTTGATCTTCGTATCATAGATAAGGATGCTATTGTTATGGAAAGGCAGGTGGCCATGGCGCAGGCCTCAAGCTCAGCCGAACTCCCAACACTACAAGGATCTGAGCCTTTCTTTGGTTTTCAAATGCGACTGGTTTTATTGGGTGGCAAGGATGTGAAATCGGAGTTAGCTGTCAAATTGCAAACATGGAGTTATGGTTACAAAGAGAAAAGAGCATAAGAAAAAAATAATAATAATAATTTTATTTTACAAAGAGAAAAGGGCTTTAAAAAAAAACATGGTGAGCTGGATTTTTTTATAAAAAGCATATATTAATTTTAACTTGTAGGAAATATTTAAACATGTCGCAGTAAAACAAAGAAAGTGGAAAAGTATGTGGTAATATATATATATATATGTATGTATATATATGTATGTCTGTATATGTAAGTATGTATACAGGACTGCTGGAGAGCGCGAGTTCGCGCACCACCCAGAGTCCGAAAGTCCAAATTCGTGCACATGGTCAAAATTCATTCGGTCAAAATTCATTTCAGCAAAACGGTGTGTTTTGTTAACTTGGTTTTCTTCCTGATGCAGAATGCCCGAATGCCCATCTCATTTGAAATCAAATCGGTGCTCGCAGAAATTGGCCGAGAGAAACCCCCAAATGCCCATTTGAAATCAAACAATCTGAACTCCTTGCTCACAGAAATAGGCTGAGAGAAACCAGGGAAACCGGATTCGCACCACTTGTCGCACCACCCGCCATTCGCAGAGGCCAATTTTGCATCGTACCGTTCGCACCACCCGCTGTTCGCACCATCTGAAATCTTGTTCGCAGAGGCTGAGAGAAACCCGAGAAACCAGAGAAGCCATTCGCAATTCGCACCATTAGCACCACCAGGGAAACATTTCCCATTTTTTTCACTTTTTGCACCAGGTATCATAAATTCTTTTGCTTTGCTTTACAAATCCTCGCCTAGTTTTTAAAATCATGATGTTTATCTTTGTTGCAAAAAAGCAATGCCAAGAGGGCAATGAGTGAGAAGAAGTACTATGCAGAAAAGAAATATATCTTAGGAGACTAGCCGTTCAAGAGTTGTAATAACGTGTATGGTAAATTTCATTGTTCGGCTTTGGACTCATCATAAGAGAAGATACCTCCTGCTGTTGAGAGATATATATAGAAATGTCCAATAGGCACCAATAGCATTTATCCTTTTTTAAGGGGGGGAATAGAAATGGATGACATAGAAGCATTGTTTTTATGACTGACCATGTAGGAATTGTTTTTCCATTTTGATGTAACCCTGTCTGGACTTTGATTGGATCTCAACAAAATCAAAAGCTTCTAGCATGTTTGTATTGAAATCATACAGATACCTCATGCTCTTTCTTTCAGTAATTTGTTGAATGATACAGAGGCTGTTGTATGCACATAAATGCAATTGAATTGTAGTTGGTTTCTTATATTTTAATCCAAGCCAGAAAGTGGCTAAAAAACACAAAATCAAATCTAGCATTAGCATAGCATATATAAGGATCGTTGTCACAATACGAGAATAACAAAGCTGCTAAAGACAGAAGCAAATCTAGCATGGGCAAATCATATAAGAAGATAATTGGCACAAAGAGAGAATAACGATCATGTCATTATGAAAAAAAGGAATTTCTAAACTGCTATTAACATTCTTTCTACAACTTTCTATCTTCAAAGGACATTACTGCTTCACTTTCCCTCTTAAGGCATAGACCATTCAAAACAAAAACAAACAAACAAAAAACCAACAAAACCCAATTTTCAGCCCCCATGTCCTTCGTACTCGTGAACTATAAAAAAAAAATGGATGGATCCGGTGAACGGTGCATAAGAAGAGGATTTGCAAGGTTGAAGAGAACGATAGCTTTGTCATCATTGCTGAGCAGTGATGGATCCGGATCATAGCACAACTCCTCAATTACCAAACCACCTATTCTGTTACTTCCTCCATCTCCAACAAAAGTAAGAGAAGAAAAATGAGGGACGATTTCGCGCTCTTCTTCCTCCATGATTAGAGGCAACTCAGCATCCTATATTCAACCAATTCCAACAATCAATACATACATACATACATACCTAAAAAAACAATTAACCAAGAATAAGAAGAGTGAAAAAGTACCAGGCGGCAAATTTTTTTGGCGGGAGAAGAGAGAAAAGTTAGAGAAGTCATGGCTGACTTGATCAAGCTCCTCGACCTCTTTTCTCTTCCAATAGGAATCAGTGATGAGCTGCTTACTAGATTGAAGGCAAGCTTGGAAAATCTGCCTCTGCGAACGGCGAGTGGTGCGACGAAGGGTGCGAATCCAGTTTCCCTGGTGTGAAGGGTGCAACGCAAAGGCGGGTGGTGTGAATCAGGTTTCCCTGGTTTCTCTCAGTCGATTACTGTGAGCAGGGAGGGCAGGCTTGTTTGATTTCAAATGGGCATTCAAGGGTTTCTCTCGGCCGATTTCTGCAACTAAAGAAGGCAGGCTTGTTTGATTTTGTTTGATTTCAGATGGGCATCTCCAGATTCGCGATGAGGAAGGAAACTCCACAAAATGGTGCATATTTGTGGCATCAATTTAAAATTTTTGCCCAAGCTCTTAATTTTGACCAGGCTTGCTCTTATTTTTGATCGGGCTTATTTCGAACTTTGGGTGGTGCGCAAAGTCGCGCCCTTTAACAGTCCTGTACATGTATGTATATATATGTATGTATATATTCGGCAATATATCAATTATAATTTTAAATGAATAAGAATATTAACGTAACTATTGCAACAATCTTCTAAATTTTAGTGACCTTTTACATCCTGTAATGAATAATAGATTTTATCATATTCCATTTCCTTTCTATTATACCAAAATATGTATATACATATGAAAAAAAA
>QANX01007147.1:0-15426 GCA_003254975.1 Ochetophila trinervis | reverse complement strand
TTTTTTTTTTTTTTTGCATTTGTTAAGTTTGAAGAAGGGATTTTTTTTCCCCAACCTAACGAATTAAGACAATGACTATTGGTATTAGTCCCATGTCTTGAGTTCGAAGAGGCATGGAGTTTAAAAAATTCTCCTTCATAATAATAATAATAATAATAATAATAATATATGTATGTATGTATGTATATCTATCTCACAACACCAGCCTTTGGGACGGAAACTAGCACTAGCCACGGAGGAATCGTCCGCTTCCGTTCATTTTGAGCAGTAGCAACGACAACAACAATAATGAATTAGGACTTGATTTGGGGTTAACACCAGTAATCTTGACAGAACATAACAATAAAAGAAAAAAAGGAAAAGAAATTGAGCCGAGACAAGTTTGGTTCAAAGGATTATTCATTTCAATGTTTTTTGCTTCTTTTTTTCCAATTCAATTAAATGTTCTAAAATAAACCAAGTAGCATATATACTTGTTATCTAATGTAACATGATCAAACCTAGCTACACAGAACTGGTGGTGACAACTAGCTGCAGTGAAGGAAGTGATCAGGGCAGTGGTGAAGAGGAAGCGAAGACTCATGCTTAATCTCCATGCATAATGTTTCAAGATGGATGGTGGAATCGGGTCAAAGACGAGGGCTTGTGGAAGGACTTGGTGACTGTCAACGTGAGTTTTTTCTTGATGATGGTGATGTTGATCTGCCATAGCAGGTGCTTTTGGACTCTGGAAAAACTGATATCAGCAAAGATACAATCTAATATAGAGTAGAGATCAAGTATGTCTTTTTTTCCTTTTTCTTTTTTCCTTAGCAAAGATGGAATCAATCTTTGTCTTACATTGTTTTGCTAATCCAATTTTTAAGACCCCCAAGTGGATATCTTATCTGTTAATTCAAAGATGTTCAACACTCTTTAACAGTCTTTTCTGAAACAAATTATACATCCATGACTGGAGAAATCAAGGGTCTGTTTGAAAAGAAGGCTTCCAAGTTCCCAGCCACATGTTCACACATTGAGATCAAAGACTCTGGGGTACGGACAGCCCTGTGAGGAGACAATACAACATTTTCCATTGTCAAAAACTCTTCAGGAACATCAGGTTCTTTCTCAAAGACATCCAAACCAGCTCCTCCAATCTTTCCCTCCACCAAACACTCTACTAGTTCCTTCTCATTGATAATCCCCCCACGCCCTATATTCACAAGGACACCATCCTTCCCCAGAGCTTCCATCACAGGCTTGTTGATCATGTTGCGCGTTTCTTCAGTCAAACCACAGCAGATGATTAAAGCACAGCTCTCAGTAGCAAGATCATAGACATTGGAATAATAGGGATATGAAACAGATGGTTTCTCTTTCCTTGAGGTGTAGAAGATTTCGCAGCCAAACGACTCAAGCCTTTTCGCTACTTCCATGCCAATATTTCCCAATCCAACTATCCCAATTCGCTTGCCTCCCAACTAAATGCATCAAAATGCGGACACCATTAGAAAAGAATTGGTTTCGAGCAACAATAGCATAAAAATGCCTTATTAAGTTTATTTTAATTTTTTTTTTCCTTTCAGTTCAAAACAGAAAGTGGCAAGGATCCTTAATCATCTGAAACTTGGAAAGTCTGCTCAAACATCAGTATTTTATTGTACCCTTTTGCTGGAATTAATCAGTCCTAAAACTTGAACAAAATTTAGCAAGAAAAGAAGTTACACAAGAATTTCAGTACCTAATTAAAAAAAAAAAATCCGAAATCAACCAACCTTAGAACCGAGAGGAAAATCACCTTTCCTAGCCCAGAACCCTTGCCTAACATACCCATCTGCAGCCGTTATCTTTCTCAAAACATCGATCAACAAAGCCACACCCAGATCAGCAGAATCTTCAGTAAACACATTGCCGGCGTTAGCAATAGCAATCCCACGTCGCCGGCACTCCGGCAAGTCGATATGGTTAAGGCCAGCACTGGTGGTGACGATTAGCTGCAGAGAAGGAATTAGTCGGAGAATGTCTTGGGTCAGAGGGTACCGACCAGGAGTCAGAAGGGCTCGTACGGACTGAGCTTGAGTGGCTAAGAAGTGGTTCAGTGGAAGCGAAGAGTCCCATGCTTTGATTAGTTGGAATTTTTCGGAGAAATAGTTTGGATATTGTTTCAGGATTGGTGGTTGTTCAAGGACCAGGAGTAGTGGAAGATCTTGGCAGCTGTTAGATTGGCTTTCACTGCGATCCGCCATTTATGGACGGTTTTTTTTGGACCCAGAGATATTTTTAATACATATACGTTATTATTTATAAATAAACAATGAACCAGGACATGGTAAGTCTAATTTAGCCCTCCAATGCTAATTTTTGTACACCATTGTTTTCATGCCATTCAAGAAAGTAATGGCGAAGAAAATTGTTTCCATTTCATGTCATAACCTTTTTAAGAATAATTGCATTTTGATATTTCAACTTTAACTTGAAAGATTTTATATATATTTTTTTTTAACTCCTTAACTTCCCAATTTAGATTATTGATTCTTCAATTTGTTATAATTTGAATTTTATTTGACTTTTAATTACTAAATTTAACAATTTGAATAAATTTTCAAACTAGAATGTACATTCTTTCTAACAATGTAAGAAAGAAAATACTAAAAGAAAGTTAAAAATACAAGACACTAAAAATACAAGACACCATGATAATCTTAAAACTAGAATGTAAGAAAAAAAAGCAAATGCAAGACACCATATTAGTCTTAAATTGCATTAAATTTTAAACTATAAAATACTAAAAATACAAAGTGAAACAGCTATTAAACCCTGATAGCCAAGTCAAAAGGCTATTCACCAAAAAAAAAAAGTCAAAAAAGCTTAAATTACAACAAATTGAAAAATCTATACATAAATTGCTGAGTTAAAAAGTTAAAAATCTACATTGTAAAACTCTAGAAGTTGAGAATACAACCTTAACTTTGTATTTTGTTTTTGTTTAGAATCAATGTGATATGTTATTCTGTAACAATGATCTACCAGTATGTTATTACCAAAAAAAGAAAAAGAAAAAGAAAAAATGTTCTACCAATGTGTTTGTAACAACTGGTATCAGAATATATTTTCGGTTTTTTAAGGTCCAAGTTCTAGCCAATGCGTACGCGTCAATTGGCATTACAGTTTTGAAGGTCGGAACTGTAGCGAATGTGTTCTAAACAATTGCTATCAGAGCATATTTCATAGTTTAAGCATCAGAATCTAAGTGAGTCCCAGACGTCATCATTTGTGCGGTCTATCATTTCCTTAATTTTTCTCATAGGAAAATAATGTAGATTTGCAAAATATGAATAAGGAAAAAAAAAATTATAATAATATAAAAAAAATCTAAGAGAAAGGTTAGTTTAAGATTCCAAGGAAGAAATTGAAGATTAACTCATCACCCAATGTACTATGCTTTATGCATAAATTTATATAAATTTGTGACCAATCTCAAGCTCCAAAATTAGAATTACCATATACAATTGAAATAATACTTCTCCATATCATGGAGTTCTCTCATTGACTCTAATTTCAGCAGCTTATCAAATCCTGGCTCGGAAAGAAAAGTGTATTAAGATTAGCCAAAAGAAAACAAAAGAATGCAATGGCTTTTCATGGGGCTTTCATTATCTCTCTGTTGAGGTAGAAAAGCAACTAGCTTGGCAAGAAACTTTTGTTATGGCATTTTTAAACAGAAAGATTTTTGCAGTTGATAAAATATCAAAATGGTTGGTTAAAAATCTAATAGAAACTCAGATCCAAAGAAACAGAGCCTTAGCCTAGAAAAACTTCAGAAAACAATGAACAAACTGCACTTACAAGCAAGCATGGATTCAATCATTAACAACCAGAGAAGGTAATGGTTTGTTCGAGAAGAATGCATCGAAATTTGCCACCACAAGCTCACGCAGAGCCATGACACTTCCCAATGTATTGACTGCTCCATGAGGTGACAGCACGACGTTATCCATCATAAAGAGCTCTCTAGGAACATGAGGTTCGTTCTCATACACATCCAAACCAGCACCTCCAATCTCACCGTGTAACAGACATTGCACCATTTCTTTCTCGTCTATAATCGCCCCGCGTCCTACATTAACAATGACTCCCTCTTTTCCCAATGCCAACATGACTTCCTTGTTGATCATGTGGTGTGTTTGCTCATTCATTGCACAACAAATGACAAGCACTTCACTATTAGCTGCAAGTTCATGAATGTTGGAATAGAAAGGATATGAAACATTTGGTTTTTCCTTCCTCGAATTGTATAAGATGTTACAGTCAAAGGCCTCTAGCCTTTTCGCCACTTCTAAGCCAATGCTTCCCAATCCAACAATGCCAACTCGCTTGCCTCCCAACTGAAATGAATCAACATATATACACTATCAAGCACGAGAAAACGTTTAAAAATTTCCACTAAGTTTCAACTTTTAAGAACTTCAAATTATTCATACAGCTTTAGGAAATCTAACAGGCCACTTCTAAACCAATGCTTCCCAATCCAACAATGCCAACTCGCTTGCCTCCTAATTGAAATGGCATATACACTATGACAAAAAGTTTCAAAATTTCCACTAAGTTTTAACTTTTAAGAACTTAAAAAGTTTTCATACAGGTATAGGAACTCTAACAGGTTTTTTTCTTCACAAGTTTCAATTTACCACTTGTATAGTAAGTCTTGCCCACCAAATTTTGTTCATAGGTTTTGACTTTGAATCCCCCCAAGTATATATTCTGTTGACTTTTCGAAGAACAACCAAGAAAATAATAATCAATTTTCATCAAAGTTGACTTAAGCAAGCTACAGAATAGAGAAAGCAATTATTACTCAAAACAGTTTAAATAAATAAACTAATGCTAACCATAAGTTTAAATTATTCCCAAAAGTTAAAGACATTAAAGTTTCATAATAATTCCAGTTCAAAATCAAACCAATTTTCCAAAAATTCTTAAACCGTTTTTAAAGCTCAACTTCTTCAGGTTTTCTGGAAAGAAGCCATTAACTCCCAATTCCCAAATATATTTTACATCTACCTACAATATACTGTACGGGAAAAGAAGTCAAAATGTATGTTAGAAATCAGCTCCAAAATTGAAATTCTCCGATAAGAAAATCTCTTTGCCCCAGAACTCCAAATTTCTTCTCAAAACGAGAAAAACAAGAAATTTCCCAGGAAACAAACAGACAAAAAATTACAAATCTAATGCATTTCAGTATATAATTACTAACTTTCGAACCCAGATGATAATCTCCATTTCTAGCCCACATCCCACGCCTGACATAGCGATCCGCTGCCGAAATCTTTCTGAGAACATCAATCAGCAAACCCACCGCCATATCTGCAACATCCTCAGAGAAAACGTTTCCAGCATTGGCAACGGCAATGCGGCGCCTCCGGCACTCGAGCAAGTCGAGGTGGTCGAGGCCGGCGCTGGTGGTGACAATGACCCTGAGCGACGGGAGCATCTGGAGGATCTGGGAGTGATAAGTGGGCCATTAGCGGATGAGAGCATAGCTTGAACAGAGCTCGCGTGGGTTCTCAAGAACTGGTCGAGAGGGATCTGGGACTCCCATGCCTTCAAGAAGTGGAATCTGTGGGAGTATTCAGATTCCATGAACTTGAAGCCGCCTGGTGGAAGAAGAACGATCACTTGTGGAAGATTTTGGACTTCTTGGTTATGGCGGTGGTGGTGGCCAGCCATTAGAGTGGCTTTGGGGAGAAATTTTAGTGATTTTATCTGAAACTGACATAGAAGCGCTTGGGTTTTCCCTCTTTTTGCAGGCTTGGCTCGTATGGCAAACGTGTGTTCGTGCATATGCGTCAAAATTTATTGAGTTAAAATAGAATTTTTAAAAATTCATGTTAACGTATTGTTAAAATTTATCAGATTTAATTTTATATAGCTCTCAGACAAGCATAGACAAAAGAAGACGACTGTTACACCTGCAAATTTAAGAATTATTTTAATTATCTAGTTATTGCAAGTTTTGTTTAAAAAATATATATTTTATATTATTAAAAGAAATAGAAGAAAAGGAAAAAAAAGAATTTCTTTAAAATTCTAAGAAGTATTTACAATTTTTTAAACTTCAATGGGGGTGTTGTAATTAATACAAATGTCAAAAGAGTGTAATTAAAATTAATCCTTAAAAAATAGGGAAAATTTTCTTTTGTAATATATTTATCAAAATTACATCTACGTTAGTTAATTAAAAACTTACTTTAAAAATTTGAGATTGGAATTTATATAATTATATTACACGCGAATTTTGAGAATGTTTACAATGATTAACATATTTTTATAGGTTTTTTTATTAATTTTTTGCAGCGGTGTTTCTGAATTATGCTTGTATTTATTTTATGTACTATTATAATTGCACAGAAACTTTTTAGGATATAAAAAAATAGACATTAGCATCACAAATTAATAATTCTGTCAAATGAAGTTTGTTAAATACTACTTGCTTATTATGCAAGTTTTTATTTTAGAGGCAAAATAGTTAGAAAAAAATAATTGTTGCAATGGTATCTTTTGAAATAGCGAGTCATTTGTACTTTGCTCCATATACTACTATAATTGTACGAAATCTTTTTGAACTATGAAAAGATAGACTGCAATACTCCAAATCGTTAACTCCGATATATATTACATGCTCCTCACATGAACTTCTATTTTAGAGCCAAAATATTGAGAAAGAAAAACAAAACAAAAAAACAAATATTTATTCATCACTTGAGCATGTGGGTTTTGCTTTGTTCTTTTCTTTTTTTAAATGAAAAAAGAGATAAATATTTGTTTATATTTTTCTAACTTGCATATGTAGTTTGTTAGGATATGATGTTTAGCATAGTTTTAGAAAAGTTAAATTCAGTTTTTAAAGTTTAAAAATTATTTTTGTCAATTTTTCAAAAATGTTTTAAACCGAAAAAACTTTTAACCAAAATCAATAAAAAAAAGACTTTCTCATGAAACAATTTTAGAGAAGCAGAAGAAAAAACAAAAATTATAGCAAACAAAATCTTAATTAAAAACTTGCTTTAAAAAAATTGAGATTGAAGTTTATTATTATATTAGACGCCAATTTTGAGAATGTTAACAATGAATTACATATTTTTATATTTTGATCTTTTTTTCTGAGAAATAATTAAATATCTCAATGGATGAACTATGATTTACAATTTCTCAGTAGCAGCCATTAATAATACTCGTTAGATTCAATTGGACAATGAGCATGTAGAGAGATATGTAATAAGCTGAGAACTGAAAAATTAGATAATATAGAATCATTCCAAGATGCAAATTCATACTTTAGAATGGTCTTTCTGTGCAAACTGGCAGGAAGAATTTTTCATACAATATAAGATCCTCAGCATACAAAACCCACACCAATTACACACACACACACACACACACATGATGTTAGACTCCATGAAACTTTTCTTTTTAAAATTTTTAAATTCTTTTTTTTCTTTGGATTTAATAACATTTAAATCTATTATGTTCAAAAAAATCAAAAAGAGAAAATATATACTATACAAAACACAACAATCAAATATATTTTAATATTTTAGCCATATTTTCTAATTATTTTTTTATTATTTAGTAAATTTTTAAAATTTATATCATTTAAAATTATTTAGTAAAAAAACACTAAAAAATTTAAAAAAAAAAACTCATATGTTGAACTCCATAAGCTTTCTAACAGGCAAATTTTATAGCAAAACCCTATATATATACACACACACACACAAACACATACTCTAGCAGCAGAGTTTTGCAATCCAACCATTAACAAAATCCTTGAGCATTCTTCAGAATGAAAATGCAGTTTTCCCATCCTTCATACAATGGGAGATTATTTCCACCACTAAAGAGTAGGAAAAATCAGTAAAGTACTGCATTTGCAGAGACTAACTAGGAAAACAGAAAACAAAAGAGTAAATTATAAAATAAAATAAAAAAGAAGAAAGAAAAGAAAGAGGCAATGAAATAACATTCACTTAATTCCACTGCTTTCTGAACTTCTTACAAGATTGATATGTAATCTGAACAACTTTACCAAGGAAATCAAGACCAGAAAGCTTAGTTTGTCAATGGAACCTCAAGCGCCAAAGGGATGCTTCAAGGAAAAAGCTTAGAACACTAAACACATGGGCTATAAACATCAAACCAAAAGGGACTGCAGAAAATGAAATAACTGGACTTTACAGACTGTTTTACCATAATTACATCTAAAAGCTATGCTTGGACAAACAAAAACAACACAACAACAACAACAACAAAAATCAACTAGGAATATAGGGTTCAAAGAGCTTCACACAAGGATTTGGATCATACTGCATGATGTCTGCCGCACGTTCAAACTCCTCTCTCAGAACTTTAATGCTGCGCTTATCCACAACTCGACCAAGGTCGTGAGATACCTCAAAAGGATCCTCTATGCATATCAAATGACGATCATTCCCAATCCTCCTTGTCCAATCTTTTGCCCGTTTGCTGATAGTGCAGGCAGTAGGAAAGATTTGCTTAGGTAGAAATAAATACCATCCATAAATATCTTAATTTAATTTTGCACAATGTTCAAGATGTCAAACAGCCATTGTAGAGAGCATTGTTAGAGCTTGTCCAAAGAAGTTACTAATTTAAAATATATGCTCTCTACTTTTGACAAGATGTTATCTAAAACAAGGTACTGGAATGCTCTCATAATGATATTAAAGTAGCATGATGCAAAAATACCAAAGAAATGGAATATTCACAGATGTAACCACACTACAGATCATGGAGAGAAAATAAAGAGCTGAACTTATTGGAAAGTTAGACATTACCTATTCATGCTTCAAAAGATAGAAACAGATTAATATGTAGACTGTCACTAAGAACAGGTTATAAGTGACAATTTCGTTGTTAAATGTCGTTAATAACAGATTATTAGTGACAGTCCGCATTTTTTAAAAATGTTGATATCCACACAATAGAACTTCCATATATATATATATATATATTGTGTGGATATCAACATTTTTTAAAAATGCGGAATGCCACTAATAATCTTTTATTAGCGACACTTAACAACGATATTGTCACTAATAACATGTTCTTAGTGACAGTCTATATTAGACACTTTAAGGTAAAAATACCACTCCATATTTTACATTTGAAGACAAGCTAAGAATGGGTATTACCAAATTAGAATGAACTCAACTTTTAAAACAAGTTATTTTCAGAATGAAACTTATGAAATGACATACTCTCAACGCCCTATGTTAGGGCCTGAATCAATATTACCTAGCGATGCACCATTTTTAACAATGCTGTCCTAAAACCTTTAGCTATTTTACTTACTTATCTCCCCATATAAAGAATAAACAAAGATAAACAATAACAGAATTTACTTTCCCACGTCAACCTTTGTTTGTAGAGGATAAAATGACAAAATATCAATAAGCCAACAAGCATGCTTAATTTTCAAAGTTAAACAAGTTATATGGTCATATCAAGACCCCATAAGTTGCCCAGTAAAGAGAGAAACATCAATCTTACCATATGGGCATGGCACCTATACTTCAAGACCAGTACAGAAAAGGAGCATATTTTTTTAATTTTTTTTTTTAAATGAAGATAAAGGGGCATTTGACCTTCTAAATTTGTATTTAATAGGCGCAGCTTGTGGAATTTATCAACACTACAAATTGTCCCATGGAGACAATATGTAAATAGAAGATACAGATTATGCTTATAGAGTAGAAAGTGCTAGATTATGCTTTTAGTGTAGAAAATGCTAGATTATGCTTGCAGTTTGCTGAAACATATTTGACATTCAAGAAAAACCATGCTAATTAAAACAATCTTTATCCTTTCAAACAATGCATTCCTGAGTCCAAATAGTCAAACATATCCATCCCATATTCATCATCCCTTTAAATACCATTTGATTTCATGAGAAAAACATAAATATTACTTCAGAAATGCCAATCTACTTTAAAATTAAAATATTACAAGGGAAGTATTAACATTAAAATATAATTGGATGGTTTCTAATCCTCAACCTCATCACAAGTACTTGAATTTGAACAGAGAAATCTCAAGGCATTTATCAAATTCAAGGTCCGCACTCTGCCAAGAGCTTTAGAATATTGGTATAAACTAAACTTTGCAAGTAAGCAAGATGCCAACTAGGATGACATAATAACAGTGAACAAATTGCAAGCAGATAACTCATTCTAATTAAAGGTACCAAATTCTCTCACCTGATTATAATTCCTGTACGAACAGATATAACAGCATCCGTATAATCATGGCGATATGCCCAATAATTGAAAAATTCCCATACAAGCTGAGCAACAGTTTCCCTGTTACGGGATCCAAAATCATGGAGCTTCTCAACTTGATCAAAGTAAGCACATTCAATATTATCTATAGTCACAGAGTATGTTGCCTCCATTCCCTGAAATTGAATAAAAACCAAGACAACAGAAGCTATCAAATGCAATATGAATAAGAGAGCATATTTCCAATCATCCAAGCATATATATATAAGAACACAATGAATATTTTGCAAATAAAATAGTTGCACACAAATTTTAAAGCCATAACTTGGTTATGGCAGTGTGAAATAAATTGAAGTACCATGAAAGACCCGGCGCCTAAAAACTTATGTATATAAGAATACTGTGCTATAAACAGTGCTATAATCATTCAGAAACCAATTGACAAACTAAGGGAATATTTTAAAAACCTTCAACTTGTACTTAAGTCTCAATGTGATTCCTAAACCTCTTTTAATTAGAGCAGTGTCAAAACTTTGAAGAGATCCATAAATAACACCATCTCTTAGTTAATTTCATTTAACACAAATGGGAATTGGCGTGCACCAAACTAGTTGACAAACACTTCATCCTTACTTCCTCTCTTTCAACCTCAAAAGACAACACCACCACTACTTCCTCTATTTATAAATCAGTATTAGTATACTAAAGCTCAGGACTGAATCACCTATACCGGGTGGCACATTCTGATCAACAGGAGTGGTTGGAAGAGATAAAAGTTGCATCCCCAAATGAATGACCAAGCTTACACTTAAAGAATGATGTTGAGAATATATTAATTATTTTGCTCAGGATATAGCAAGAAATTATAATTTACACTTTTTTATATTATACAGACACATTGACAGAACCGTTACAAATACACTGACAGAACCATCAGAAGCAGATTGATAGAAGGCACACCTGTAAGCATGGAAGGATAGCAGGTTTTCGCTGTTGTAAGAAATGAATGCACATTAAAACATAACTGCAAAGAAATTGAAAAGTTAGCAAAACAAATAATAGGAAAAAGGACAATAATACTCCAAACTTGAGAATGATATTAGCGATGTTGAGTTACTAATTAGATTAGCAGCATTTTATTATGCAACCATCTTATCACAAAGGTCAATCAGTCAAATAAAACAAATTGACAATAACTGCTGTCTCTTACTCAGAATTTTATCACTAAGTTAGGGAATTTAAGTAGATTTTAAAACTAACTTACGCATAGCTAGATAGAGTTCCATGGTAAGTTTCATTGACTCCTCTCGACTTTGCCCAATGTTTCACAATAAAAGCCAACTGCCGTAGTCTTGCATCTATTCGTGCATAATCCCGTAGAAGCCTTGTATTCACAACAGCTAAAACATTGTTAATGCATATGTCACATGAGATTCCAGTCACGGGATCCATAAGCTTTACTATGGGGACTCTAGCACGAGTAAGCGCCTGAAAACAAACTTAAATTAAAAAGACCCATGTAAAACAATAACAAAGAAAAATGACTTGAGAGAAAAAAAAAAAAAAAAAAAAAAAAAAAAAAAAAAAAAAAAAAAAAAAACCAAATAGAATTAGATTCCACAAAGACAAAAGAAAAAACAATGAGAGGCCCCTAATAATGCATGAACTGATGATTTTTTATTCTAAGCATCCCACCATATGCCAATGTTTAGTACTGCACGTTATAGTTTACTTTTCAGAGCATTATAAAAGTAAAAGTCTAATATTGAACTCATTCTCTACAAAAAAAGCTTCTTGATAAAGGCTAATCAAAGCTGTGAAGCATAAAGCAATTTAAGTCACCTGCACATTTTGGAGATTATCGGATTGCAAGATATCTGCCAGCTTTGTTAAGACCTCAGACTTGTTGATATCTGCATCCCCAATTGCAAGACAGAGATCTATATCACTATTAGAAACTCCAAATGAGTTGGCGCAAGATCCATAAAGGTAAAGTCGTGCTTCAGGCCATTCTTTGCAGATTAGATTCTCCAATAATGCTAGCAATTGCTTCTGCTTAGCTTTTTCTTCCTCAGCTGGTATAAGTGCCTCAACAATTGCAAGAAAAGGAACATTCAGTCTTTCTATGTCGCTCCTACATCGCATCTGTCGTTTGTAGTTTCTCATCCTTTGGTTAAGTAGATGCTGTCCTCTGGTATCTGACCTTGAATCCTAATGATAAAAACTTAAAATCAACTTCAAATATAAATATTAATTGCTTTAAAACTTAAAAATTAAGTTTTTCCCTTGAAAATTGATTATCCCACACTAAATACATAACGACAACATTCAATTGTCAATTTTTTTTTTTTTCCTAAAATACCATTTTGTCTGACTAGCCGAAGCACCAAATCCATTCATATTGTAACTGCATTTTAAGCATAAACTTCAACTCCTTACTTCATAAAATTCCTACAATATTCAAAACCCTTTGCACAAAATTATATAAAACAAAAACCCAGTATCGAGTTAACCTTCTCACGAGAATGATGATGTTGCTTAGATTCAATCTTATCATCAGATTCCTCCTCAATCAACAAGGAACCGACAAGACGTTCTCCAATGTCATCAATTTCCCGTACACCAAGACCAACAGGTAACCGTTGCCTATCTCCATCCCTAACTTCAACATTCCCATTCTCCAAATTCATGAAAGAATCTTCAACATCCGCAACAGAAACAGAATGCAGACTGCTTCCGGATGGCAGTCCAGGACGATCAAGCTGTGCACTGAGTCCCAATCCATTAGAGTTTTCACCTCTACTTCTAACAGTCTCAGCTGAAAAAACATCCCTATTGCTCCCAAAATTATCAGAACTAATCGTTTCCCTATCGATACTGTGGTTCAAGCCTCTCCCTCTATTCCTAGAATCCCAGTTCCCTCCTCCAATCGGCCTGCTCGGGAATCCCGGTGGCGGCGTGGTCCTAATTTGCTGTTTTCCCAATCCCCATCCACCACCACCACCACCGCCTCCTCCTCCACCTCTTCGTTCTTGCTCCCACGAATCATAATTTCCACGCCGTACCACATCAAGATTCGAACCCGATGGACCATTTCTATCCAACCCGTTGCTCAGCTCCTCGGGACCTCGAATATCGGTCGGAAAAGAACCGAACTTGAGCTTGTGCTCAGGTTGGTGATTTTGGTGAAGGAGATTTTGGACCATATTACTCGAACTTGAAAACCCTAGCCTCCTGAAGTCGTCGCTGATAGGGTCTGCAGGAATTTGATTCCCGGGAAATTGAATCGCAGGAGGAGAGAAAATGTTATGAGGGAACCCTAGAAAAGGAGGAGAGACACCGTAGTCGTAGACTCCTGGCCAGTGAGGATGACCGGGGAGATCTCGGCCGTTGGATGGCCATGATGATGGAGGCGGGAATGGAAGGGTGGGCCCGACCGCAGCAACAGCAGGATCGAGGACGACAGGCTGAGGCTGCTTTGGAGGCGCCGGCGCCGGAGAAGCATGAGTTTGGGGTTGGAAACGGAGGCTGTTTTGGTAATTGGGCCTCTGGAGCAAAGAGAGTAGAAACTCACCGCCGTTCGAGTCCGGCGGAGGCGGCGCGTCACCCCCACTGGTCATTTCGCGCGTCGGCCGTCCGTCTCTCGTCGAGCTTCGACGGTTCTTCTTCTACCTACACACTAAGGAACTCGCTCAGAGACTGCTTCACAGAAAAGTTTTGTAAAATGAAAATAAATAAATAAATAATTTAAAATTAAATTACAATTTTGGAGAAACATAAGGTGTAAGAAAGTTTTGATTAACGCTCTAACTTTTTCGCTTTATTTTAAAAAAATCGCTTTAGCTTTCTAAACCGTTGGATTCGAATACTTTTTAACAGTATTGGAGATTTGAGAGACTGCTACTGATGGTTAAGAATCAATGTAGTATACAGTATATGTGCATTAATTTTCTGTTTTTCATAATAAAATTCTAGCAAATTATTTTGAAAACCAAGAAGCTGTTCTTTAAATTAAAAGTTAATTGGCATATATGCCTTCTGATGTTTGCACTTTGCCTTTTGATTTTTTATTTTTTTTTTGACATTTAAGTTCATGAACTTGGAATACTTTTGTACAAATAGTTCTTAAATTTTCTTTCTCTATTTTTTAACTATTTAGGACTCGTAAATGCAACTGATATAATGGAAAATGAAAATTAGATGTATGAATTATCTTTTTACTCTCCAAATTCAGGGCTAGAGTGCAAAAACAAAATATTCAGGGATTAAAGTGTATTACTTAGTAAAATAAAATAATTTTATATTAAATAAACATATATTCAAAAGCTCATCAGAAATCGCATTTTTACCACCACAAAAATAACTTTTTTTTCCACCATAACATTATAATTCACAAAAATTTTACTTTTCCTAAACAATTTACCATTCTTTTGTACTACTTTTTCTTTTTTTTTTTGGAGCTCATATGTTCATCTAAAATCTAATTTACAATACTTACCAAAAAAAAATCTAATTTACGATTACAAATTTTGATTTGAATTTAAAAATGTATACGTATATATAAATATGGAGATTCAGATATCCAGTTGTTCGTATTGTTGTTAAAAATAATAGATTGCTGTCGGTTTCCATACGTCTAAACCGCCAGTTAACTAAACCAATCGAAAAAATTATATATTAATATATTTTTTAATATTTTTACTCTCCTCCTCCTTTCTCTTCTTCGCTTGACAACTTCCAGGCCAGAAGTAGAACATTCCCTGCCTTATGCTCTACTTTTTCCCCGCCTTTTTTTCTTCTCGTTCCCTTTTTCTTTCTTTCTCTGCCTCTTCTTCTTCCTTCTTCTTTATGTTATGTGTTTAAATCGTGACTTAGTTTGAAAATTCTAATGGGACTCACGGTATTGCTGATTGATGTCATAAGAAAAAGAAGTAGAAAGTTAAAAAGTATAGAATTGAATTCCTTCTGCATTAAACGAATAATATCTGCATTATCCCCATTATTATATTTATGTTAGTATCTTTTATATTTTATTTTCTCTTACAAAGCAATTTTTATTTTATTGTAAAAATCTTTAGTTCACTTAGGATTATATATACATGTATATATATATACATATACAATCAAGCTACTATAAAATATA
>QANX01007146.1:41525-68565 GCA_003254975.1 Ochetophila trinervis | reverse complement strand
ATAATTAAATTAATAGTTTTGATTTAATATTTTTATTTTTATTTTTCAACATTTTTAATTGAAAAGTATGCAAAGATGGTCTTGCACTCCTTAATTTTTACCGTTGTATTGGGATATTATCAGTTCCGTGCTCTCTCTGGCTTTGATCAAAATATCGTGTCGCGCTGTTTCGTCGTGCTTCTTCAGTGTGCATTTCGAGTAAAGAATCACTAATAGGTCTCCGTCTTCCTTCTGGAATCAGGGTCTCTCTGTTTTCAGTTTTCTTTCTTTTTTGTTTCGTTTTTTTTTTTTTAATTTTAATTTTGACTTTTCATTTTTCACCAGTACTTTTTTCACCATCCAAACGTTTTAATTTTAATTTTTCAAGTCAATATTGTATATTTTATTGTTGTTTTAATTATTTTACTAGTTCATGGTTTTCTTTGGCTTTTTCCTTTAACGGTTCTGAACCACAGTACTGTAGGGGGGAGAAAAAAAAAAAAAAAGAACAACCACAGTCAATCAGAGAGGAACGTCATTTTCCAAAATTATTTTTGCAAAATCTAACAGTTTGATTTCATTAAAGCTTGAAAAATTCTCTTGAAATTTAAAATTTTTGGATTTGGTTTTAAGTTTCTTTTTGTGTCATCTCCGTCTTAAGTGCATTAAGTTTTGGTGGACGATAAGGTTGGAGTAAACTTTTGATGAACTTTTTTACATTTTGTTGTACCTTCTCGCAGTCCGTCTCAGAGAAAACAATCAAGAATCAATCTTGGAATTTCAATCCTTGGATTTGGATCGTTAAGTTTGAAGAAGCAGAGCAGAGCAGGACAGAACAGAGTGAATTTTGGCTTAATTCACTGTTCCAACGCGCTTTTGAACTCGAAGCTAATGAATTTTGAGGCAATTCTGGCATCTGGGTTAGTCTTAGTTCATTGTCTGCAGTGATGGGTTGTGTTTACTCCAGGGTTTGTGTAGGAGAGGTTTGTACTCCAAGAGATGCGAGAGTAAAAGAGAGCCAAAATGTGCGTAGGAACAATGAGATCCCAGTTTTCTCTCCGGCGTCTTCTAACGGAGAAGATGGCGAAAATAGAGACCAACTGAATCAGCTCAACTCAACCAGAGACTCTGAGGTAGGCATCGCAAGGCTTTCTAGGGTTTCATCGCAGTTTTTACCACCAGATGGATCGAGAACCATTAAAGTTTCGTCAGGGAACTACGAATTACGGTACTCGTATTTGTCGCAGAGAGGGTATTATCCCGATGCTCTTGATAAGGCTAACCAAGATAGCTTTTGCATCCACACCCCTTTTGGGACCAACCAAGATGATAATTTTTTTGGTGTTTTTGATGGGCATGGTGAATTTGGAGCTCAGTGTTCGCAGTTTGTGAAGAGAAAACTGTGTGAGAATTTGCTTAGAAATAGTAGGTTCCAGTGGGATGCAGTGGAGGCATGCCATGCCGCTTTCATGGCAACGAATTCTCAGTTGCATGCTGATACTTTGGATGATAGCATGAGTGGAACGACTGCAATTACTATATTGGTTCGGGGTCGGACTATATATGTTGCTAATTCAGGTGATTCAAGGGCGGTTATAGCAGAGAGGAGAGGGAAGGATATTATGGCTGTTGACCTCTCAAGCGATCAAACTCCATTTCGGGTGGATGAGCTGGAAAGGGTTAAGCTTTGTGGTGCAAGAGTACTTACATTGGATCAGATTGAAGGACTGAAGAATCCGTATGTGCAGTGTTGGGGTACTGAGGAAGCCGATGATGGTGATCCGCCAAGGCTGTGGATCCCAAATGGGATGTATCCTGGTACTGCTTTCACAAGAAGTATTGGTGATTCTATTGCTGAGTCAATTGGGGTTGTTGCTACTCCTGAAATTGTGGTTTTGGAGCTCACACCAAATAATCCTTTCTTTGTGCTTGCCAGTGACGGAGTGTTTGAGTTTCTTTCTAGCCAGACCGTGGTTGACATGGTAAGGTACCCTGTTATCACTTGTTGGAATTTAGCTTCTAAATTTACGAGGGTTGTACATCTTTGCCTGTTTGAATTCACAAGCTCATTCTGCAATGTTCCATGATTGTGTATTGTCATACATAATTGCTTTTTGCAATGCAATTATATTTATGTGGTCAACACAACCTGTAACTTGGCTATTGAAAAAAGTTCAAAGAGCTCATTTAACAATGGTATGTGGTTTGATTCATATCATAACCGATGGTTTTGAGTTTTGTTTTTTGTTTTTTTAATGTTTTTCTAAATACCCATTTTTCATCTGTGATGTGATTTCTATACAAAGAGAAAACAAAGAGAGAGAGAGAGAGAGAGAGAGAGAGAGAGAGAGAGAGAGAGGAACGTGCCTCTTTTATCTGATGTTACTTTTATGACCAGTGTTCCTGATTTGGCTTATACCTTTACAGGTTGCAAAATTCAAAGATCCTCGTGATGCTTGTGCTGCTATTGTAGCTGAATCTTATCGGCTTTGGCTACAGTATGAAACTCGTACTGATGATATTACAGTAATTGTGGTGCATGTTAATGGGCTAACTGATGTAAGAGCATTTTCTGTTTTTAATATGTTGCTTCTTATACCTTTTATTTTAGATTGAAAATTGTATTGCCTTTGACATAATCGTTAATTGCCTCTTCTTGTGAACTATTAATGGCTTTTCCTATCAGAGTGCTGCTGGTGAATCAGCAAGCCCTGCTGCTGTCTTACGTCCACCTGCTCCTCAGGTTGTAGAGGTTACAGGATCAGAATCACCTTCAACCTTTAACTGGATTTCTAGGAACCATCGGGTAAGACATGATATATCAAAGGCACGTCTCCGCGCTATTGAAAGTTCTCTAGAGAATGGCCAAATCTGGGTTCCTCCATCTCCAGCCCACAGGAAGACATGGGAAGAAGAAGTATACTTCAATTTCTTAAGTTGTTTGCTTCAGATTTGGCTTTAGTTTGAATGAAAAGGAAAAAAAATGTTGTACACTTTTTTGATTGTGAGTTCTTACCTTTAATCGGTATGGGTGCTCATTTGGTACTTGTTTGTATGCTGCAGGCACACATTGAGCGAGCATTGCATGATCATTTTCTCTTCAGAAAACTTACTGATTCTCAGTGTCATGTTTTATTGGATTGCATGCAAAGAGTTGAGGTCCAGCCTGGGGACATTGTAGTTAATCAGGTTCTAATAATATTACTCGTTGTTCTTTATGATTTAATGTAGTTATCTAGCTCTTATGCATAACTCTATTATGTTACATAATTATAACATAGCAATATGAATAAAATCTGGAAATCTAACAACAAGAAAAATGATTATATGTAATAAAGAATTAAAAATGCAATTCTGGAAGTGTAACATTTATAATCTTTTTGTAGGGTGGTGAAGGTGACTGCTTTTATGTTGTTGGAAGTGGAGAATTTGAGGTTTTCGCAACTCAGGTTTTCATCTTCTGTTTCTGGCTTCATTCGATGTATAGACTTTTGAGTTCATACATTCTGATTTTGATTGGATAATTTACCAGGAAGAAAAGAATGGAGAAGTTCCTAGGGTTCTGCAGCGCTATACAGCTGAAAAGCTATCTTCCTTTGGAGAACTGGCATTGATGTAAGTTATACGTTTAAATTGCATTTAGTCCAGTTGTTGACATTTCCATGGGAGTGTTACTTCAGTGTCTGGAAAATGACAAATCAAAAAATCAACACAAAATAGACATTGGACGAATTAGTTATAACTTCTTAAACTAGTATAGGGATATTAATTCAGTTTTCATTTAAATTTCTCAGCAAGTTAAGATGCATACTCCTCATAGAAGTCAGATCCATTTGGTTTTCCTCTGCTGTATCTGTTTATTTTGTTCTTTTGTGGTAGTGAATAATTATGGTTCTTCAGGTATAACAAACCACTGCAGGCTTCTGTTCGTGCTGTGACAAGTGGAACACTCTGGTCTTTGAGAAGAGAAGATTTTCGTGGAATTCTCATGTCAGAGTTTTCCAATTTGTCATCCCTGAAGTTGCTTCGATCAGTGGATCTGCTATCAAGCTTGACAATCTTACAACTGAGCCACATTGCAGAATCTCTATCTGAGGTTTCATTCTCTGATGGGCAGACAATAGCCAACAGGGTACACTTTCTTTTTTAAAGAAATCTTTTTCTCCATATTCCTTTAGTTTTTTATATTCATATCTTTGGATTCTATATGCAGAATGAAGGCCTCCTTTCATTGTACATTATCCAGAAGGGACAAGTGAGGATTACTTTTGATGCAGAGTTGATAAGCAATCCAAATGTCTGCAGTCTCAAGTCTGACAATCAAAAAGAAGAGGAAAATCTGCAGAGCTGTCAGGAGCTCTCGATGGAGAAAAAAGAGGGAAGCTATTTTGGTGAATGGGCACTTCTTGGTGAACATATTGATTCCTTAAGTGCTGTTGCTGTGAGTGATGTCGTTTGTGCTGTTTTGACAAAGGAAAAGTTTGATTCAGTTGTTGGCCCTTTTACCAAGCTTTCTCAGGACGACCAAAAGTATGTTGTAATCTCATATAGGAATGTTGGTTTATATTTTACATTCAAATCCAATTTGAATTCCATGGTATAGCTATCTGACTGAAAAGCCAACAAATTTTTAGCTTATTGTTCTGTTTTATACTCGAAAGACCTTTATTTCTCTGACACATTTCTATTAAATTAATTTAGGTCGAGGGACCACTCTTCTGATTTTTCCAAGGAATCTGCTAAAAACATGGATGTTTCCACTCTTACCAAAGTTCAGCTCTCTGATTTGGTAGGGAGAATTTTGTCCTGCTCTTAGTTATGTTTCCAATATTAATCTGAATCGAGATCTGATATCATGAATGGCTTTTCTATGCAGGAGTGGAAACGTTGTTTATATTTTACTGACTGCAGTGAGGTTGGACTTGTACTTTTAAGAGACTCAGGTTGGTTTCATTGTCCTTCATGATTTGATAACTATGGTCCCTTGTAATTCTAGTTTATGTAAGAAGGTTCTTCTTTGTTGGCTTGTTTGGTACTTATTCTGCAACAAATGAACATTAAATTTGTGGGACGTTACATTCACAAACTATCCCTTAATTGAGGGAAAAGAATAAGAAGAAAGTGGGTTGCATTTACATGAATGAAAAGGCAGTTTTGTATAGTTTAAATAGTGGCTTGTAGAAAACTGTTTGTTTCCTTCAATGAATGATACATTTGCTGATAAGATGCTTTTTGACAATAATGATTGGCTATCAGAAAATTTGCTGAGTTTGAAAAGGTTTTCAAAGCAGAAGGTCAAAAGGTTGGGAAAGGAGGCACAAGTCTTAAAAGAGAAGAATCTAATGAAGATTATTAGCCATTCAGCTCATGTGCCACAGATTCTTTCTACCTGTATTGATCAGACACATGCTGGCATACTCCTTAATACATGCATCGCATGTCCATTATCCACGATACTATATGCTCCATTGGATGAATCATCTGTGCGGTTTTGTGTGGCCTCTGTTGTTACTGTCTTGGAAGATTTACACAAGGTCTGATGTCCAGAAGTAGCTTCTCCCACCCCCATCCCCTATTTCTTTTTACCCAAATTTTAAATTTCCCTGCATATTTATAACAACCATGTTTTTCTATCGTAATTTTACCTTTTAATTTGAATTTCAGAATGATGTTCTGTACAGAGGCATATCTCCTGATGTTTTGATGTTGGACCAAACAGGACATATACAGGTTGATGCTATATGTAGTACTTTCTGCATTATTTTGATAAATATCTGGATTAATTGATGAACAGTGGAAAAGTTTACAAGCTTATTTTTTAATTGTTTATCATATATTCAGATTGTAGACTTCAGGTTTGGGAAGAAATTATCCGTTGAGAGAACGTATACAATTTGTGGAATGGCAGACTATTTAGCTCCAGAGATTGTACAGGGAAAAGGCCATGGCCTTGTGGCTGACTGGTAAAACTGCAATTTGTGGTTTTGTTCTTTTTTGATCTTTTTTTATTTTGACCACTATCTTGAAAGATTTTATTTCCTTAAAACTTTCTTGTATATCTGCAGGTGGGCATTGGGAGTCTTGGTCTATTTCATGCTACGAGGTGAAATGCCGTTTGGTTCATGGAGAGAAAGTGAGCTCGACACATTTGCAAAGATAGCAAAGGGACAGCTAAAACTTCCACAAACATTCAGTCCTGAAGTTGTTGATCTCATCACTAAGGTATTGTAATAACTGTTCTAGCTTCTTTCTCACTCTCTCTCTCTCACACACACACACTCTTGCATGCATGCATGGTGGAATATAAGGAATTCTCACATGCTTACTCCCATTTTGTTGAATTATGTGTTAGTTACTTGATGTTGACGAACACACCAGACTGGGAAACCAGGGCTGTGATTCTGTCAAAGGTCACCCTTGGTTTGACGGTGTTGATTGGCAAGGGATCAGAGATTGTAGTTTTCCTGTTCCCCATGAGATCACATCTCGTATTACTCAACATTTGGACAGCCGTATTGAGGACTCTAGTTTTCCTCGAGTTTCTGTGTCTCAAGACGTAGAAGAACCTGAAATTCCTGAATGGCTTGATGACTGGTAGATGGATAGCAGATAATGGAGTTTCACTTTCATAGACACTTTCATGGGTGGGGTACTCTGCTATGAGATTGACTCCTGGCTTTTTCTGAATTATGAAAACGTAAATAAAGGCATGCAAGATGATAGAAAATGCAGAGAAGTTGTGGCCCTGATAATGCTTTTGGTCCCACTATATTCATACATGGTTAGCTAATAACATTAGAAGAATATCTCTTCTGGGGTCATTCGCAGCTTCTAATTAGTTATTTTATGTTAGTTGAATATTTATATGGGAAAGTCAATTATTAGATTGATTTATTTCTTTATTTTTTGTCAATCTTTTCGCTTTGTAAATACATAATTATGTGTAAATGAATGAGGGCTCATTATACTTAAGATGGAATTTTGCTTTTCCACGCAACTCGTATGTAAAAGCAGCTGGTATTATCAGAGTCTACTTTTTTAGTTTCTAATATCGCTTTCATTCTTCAATTTGTAAATCTAATGATCCAGGTCCAGCCACATTTTTCAATTTGCATTCTTTCCAATGTGTTTTTTTTTTTTTTCTGATGCTTTGGTTCTATTAAGCTCTCTAGTCTTCATGTCTGCCAGAAGTATACAAAGACTGTTGGATTTTTGGAAAAATATTTAATTAGACATTACACCACGCACCGCATTTTCCTTTGTCGAAAGTCCTAGATGCTTCTCAGCCAAGCATTCATGAAGCTTATCATCAAATCAAGGACACTAGTTTTCTTGTATGTGTTACTATAATTCTCTTCATACTAAAACCGCCAATTTTCCTGTCATTGGGCTCAAAACGGCTTAATTTTTTTTTTGACTTTTCCATGGCAGTCATAATGTTGTAAATCCAAAAGTCAAGATTTTCTTTTGTCTCTTGAAATTCTGAACCTTGTGGATTTAACTCCCAAAAGAGTAAAGCTTCCACGTCTCTACACCACCAGTTTCTTTTTTGTGGGGGCAGTAATTACTAATTGAGGACTCGATCTGAGGAACCATTCTCTGAGTTCCAAATCAAATGGAGGATAAACTATATGAAGCTTCTCGAAAGGGAAACACAGCCATCTTGCTCAAGCTCATGGAAGAAGATCCACTTATCCTCGAAGATTCCATCAAACATGCCTCCAAGGAGACTCCACTGCACTTAGCATCTTTACTTGGGCACACAGATTTTGTAAAGTTAATACTGAATCAAAATCCAAAATTTGCCAGAATTGTGAACCAGAAAGGCTACAGTCCTATGCACTTGGCTTGTGCAAATGGGCATGTTGAAGTAGTAGGAGAGTTGTTGAAGATTGATCTTGGAAATGGCCACGAACTTTGCACGCGCAGAGACAAAAAGGGTAGAACCCCACTGCATTTGGCAACCATCAAAGGGAGAGTCTTAGTCACCTCTGAACTGCTCAAGGCTTGTCCGGAGTCAGTGAGGGAGGTTACAGAACAGAAGGAGACCATTCTTCATCTGACAGTGAAAAACGAAAACGGGTTTGAAGCGCTGAAGATGTTGGTTGAAGGGTTCAACGGTAAGGAGTTGCTGAATTGGAAAGATGAAGAGGGATACACCATTTTGCACTTGGCTACAGCCATGAAGCAGCACAAGGTGAGCTTTTTTGTTTTTGTGTTTTTTTTTTTCCTCTACCGAGATTAATGTTAGAATTTTGGCTAAGAGTTTCAACTAAGACAAAAGAGGAAGAAAAAGAAAACACAATTGATATCTTCTATTTGGCCAAAAGGCCTCTATTTTGGCCAAAGGCAATAACAAACTTGAAAACACAACTATTTAAACACAAAACCATTTTCCTATGAACAATAAATATCATGGGCATATCTACCTACTACTGTCCAGCAATTCTTACACTTGTGGCTCTTATTTAGCCACCCAAATACATCACACAAATTACTCCAACATATCCCTAAATTTATGCTATTGCATTGGAATTAAACTAACCTATCTTTAACCAAACTAATCACAAAGAACCGGTTACTTCAATTGAGCAACCATACAACATTTAGTTCCTAAAGTACAATACAAAAAATACATTTATTAAACAACAATATAATCAATAAAATGCCACAATCTAACAATTAACATGCTAAATCAACTTCTAAACTTGCATGGAATCTGTCTCTGAGCACTTGCAGGTGATGAAGTATTTGCTTGGCCTAAGCTCTCTAGACATGAATGCAGTGAATTCCAAGGGGCTCAAAGCCTTGGACATTATGCTAGCAGGTCCTAGGCAGTCCAACGATCAAGAAGTTGTGGAAAAGTTCTCTGTTGCAGCAAAGTCTGCAAAAGACAGTGGCAAACCATTGCCAAAAGAGACAACCCTTGTTCAAGACAATGTAGACAGCATGGAGGTCCCAATCGAAATAGACTCTGTTAAAAGCATGGCTACAACAACCAATGACCAAGATATGCTCAAGGAAATGAGAAAAGGGATACTAGTAATGGCGGTTCTGATTGCAACGGTTTCATTTGAAGTTGCAATAGACCCTCCAGGAGGAGTTTGGCAAGACGGGGTTTCTGTATCCAATATCACCAGGGGGATATACAGCCACAGACCAGGAAACTCAATTTTGGGAGAAGTATTGCCTAATATCTTCACATTGTTTCTGGTATGGGACTCTATAGCATTCTTAGCATCCATGAGCATTATTGTGGCTTTGACAGCCCCATCAAAACTGATTAGCATATCGATTCGTTGGGCTTATGTTCGGTTGATGATGTGGGTAGTGATTGCTTCAGTTCACATGGTTTTCCTTTATGGTGTTCATATGACCATTGATTGGAATGTTTACAGAAGAGCAGTGATTCTACCATTTGTCATTTTTTATGTAGTTGTAGGCTTATTTGGTCTTAGCACTAGTTGGTCTTTGATCATTGAGTGGCGCAATATGGTTTATGAGTATTGGATGAAGAAAAACAGATAAACCAGCATTTGCAAATTTTTTTCTCTCTCGCTGAAAGAAATCTGAGGTAGTTCATCGTCTGAAAAAACAGATTCTGAGGCTGGATTATTGTTGCTACTTGCTAATAAGTATGTCAAAATAGGGTTGTAACAACTTATTCATACTGCAATGTTAATTGGAGTAAATCAGAAAAGTTCTACAATAATTCGATCTTTTCTTTTATGGAAAGAATTCCAAAGACTGCATTAAAGGTGAAAATTGAGACAAAAAAATGTAGCTTTCACTCTATTTAAATTTAGCTTGAAATGAAAAAATAAAAATAAAAATGAAATAAATTAGGGTTTTCAGACTTAGATAGAGGATATGAGGGTATTTTGGTAAACATATGAAAGTATTTGTTCTTTTATTATTATTATTTTTTAATATTATATAGTAGTTTTTGCTGGACGAACTACGTGTGCATGTGTGAAAAAAAAAAATCAAGAATTCAATAATTTCTATCATTATGGCTTTTGTTTTTGTTAGATGTTATTGCAGAATTTTTACCTTTCACTCAAAGAAATAAAGTTGAGATGTATAGTTCATTGTTAAAGCAGATTATGAGGCTGGATTAGACTTGCTGATTTATATAGTATGTGAAATGCTGCGCTCGAAGGGCTTATGGAAAAATAATGGTCGAATATATTATTTAATTCTATTTCACAACCATTTCTTTAAAAGCATCTTATGAAAAATTTATAAACTTGTTATTTACATAATAAAATATTATCAACAAGAGTCTGAGCAATGATGCAAGAGAGCCAGTTGTAGCAAAAAGAAAAAAAAGAAAAAAAAATGATGCAAGAGAGCCAGAAGGAGCTGGATAGCAGTGACATATGCGAATTAATTAAAAACACTTGCTCAATTCAATTTTTTTTTTCCTTATAACTGCAAAATACAAAATGGGGTTATTTACCGCCCATCAAATCACGTCACATCCTTAGTCAGCATTTTTCTCCTTCACCAAATCTACACAAACATAAAATGACAACAACAGGGCCAGCCTACCTAACCCTCAAATGAAATCATTTTAAACCATGAAAGCAATGCAAATAATTCTTATATCAATAAACAAAATTATACTAATATACCAACAAAAATAGCAATCTCAAAAACTTATAATAATAAAAGCTCATAGATCGAGTCTACCCTATTTTAGCTTAAGCATTTTTCAAGAAGCATCTCATAGCCATGCTTAATTCGGTGCAGTAAAAATATTTTAAAAAAAATGCATTATATATATAATAAAAAAAAAATTAGACAGTTTTTAGACAAGTAAATTTGAAAGAAAGACGTTAGCAGGAAACCTGTAAAGATGATCATTCAAGACAAATAAAGCAAACTCATCTCTTACGTCAATGCAAAATCAAAGATTAATTATATGACAAAGTCTTAAGCCAGAGATACAGACACTCTATGAAAAAAATAAACTCTTTTTCTAGTCCATCAAACAGCGTGGGGTTTAAAAAACATTTATATATTTGCAGTATTGGTTATTTTGTTAATACAAGATAATGGTGGTTGACTTAAAGCTTAAGAAAACAGACAAAGTTTCAGGATTACATTATTGTCTTGCTTATATGTATTTTATATTCAGAGAGAGCGCATAAAAAAAGGACAGATGAAAAAAAAAAGAGGACAGATAATGGTGCGGGAAAAAGAGACAAAAGAGAAGTTTGGAGTGTGATTAAGTTAATTAAAGTCATTTTTATGCAAAATTAAGGATGTTTACTGATTTACTTTTCTAATTTCCATTTTGAATGATTCAATTGGGAAATTTTTGATAAAATTATAATAATATTTTTAATAGGATTTTAAAGGGTGTAGGAAAAGTTCATGGGTTTCTCATGAAATCATTGCTTACCTAAGGACAGTTATATATCTTAAAGTGGCTTAAGTTTTCTAGATCTGTTTTAAATTATTTTTATTTCTCTAAAAAGATTTTTTATTAAAAAACAAAAAATAAAAAATAGATTCTGGCAACCAAATTCAATGGGTCTCTCATGTAAGCAAACCTTAAAGATACCATAAACATGCTTGAGTCATAAAACCAGGGTGTCAATCTCTGTTTCTCTGTCTCTTTTTCAAAAAGAAAATTCTTTTAAAAAAATTTCATTGAATGTGGCAACTTATTAACCAGCAAAATAAAATAAACAAATATACTAGAAACGACTTGGTCATATATCTAGTTGTTTCGATAAAAACGTATATGATAAGAAATGAAAGCAAAAAACACGATTGAAGTGGAGGTACATTTGCTGCTCCTCTTTTTAACTTGTATATAAACCTGAACAAAATGCTATAAACTCTACATGGGTAATTTCAAATCCAAATACTCTGAATTTTGAGAGCTTAAAATAATTCAACAACGATGAATATGTAACATAATACTTGGAAGTTAAAAGGAGATGTTATATTACCAATTTATACATCTAACTGCTGTCTTGTCTTCTGAGGCAGTTGAGATCTTTTCTCTCTGTTTGCATACCATTGGACTGTTCTTCTAGCAATCGGCAACCAGAGCCGTCTGATTCTTTCCTCTTTAGCACTGTTTCTTGAAGAATAAGATTCTACACCTCTGCCATTCGTATCCAAATTCCCATATCTTGAAAGAGCTGCGATTTCTGACATGGACCTTTTCTCACCCTGACCCACAGCCCTTGATGTCTTGCTTGAACTTGCTAAATCTGATTGAGGATCAGCAACTTGGATTGAAACTGAAGCGCTGCTTTTGTTGATTGTGCTGACTTTGCTCTCAAACGATCTTTTCATCTCCATCTCCTCCTTGATCTTCATAATATCTTCATTTTCACCCCCTCTTCTTGTTAAGAACAACTCGCTGTTCGAATCCATTGTCGAGAATCTACTGCTTGATACATGGTTGATCATTTCGGAGTTCAAGAACATGAGGTCAGAGGAACTCACACTGCTCCATCTGTTCTTGAACATGAAATCAGACACTATGATCTTGTGCTTGTGTTTGTGGTAGGCTTTCTGGTCCTCATTGTTCTCATCATCTCCTTCTTGGATAAACAATTCTTCTTCCTTGTCGCCCTTTTCGGTCTTTCGAAAGCTGCTTCCTATGCTGAACCTTGAAGATCCACGGTGACCTTCCTCTCTCTGAACAAAGAGCTCTAAGTTTGAGTCTTCTCTGAGCTCCGATTGATTATTCCACAAGAACCTCATACTATCCGAATAGGCAATGATTGTGAGATCCTCGGAGCTAACTCTATGCCTGCAAAGAGGACAGCTTGAGTGCTTTTCGAGCCAATAATCGATGCAGTCAATGTGAAATGCATGTTTACACTTTGGCAGCAACCTCAGAACTTCAACATCTTCAAACTTTGATAGACAGACTGCACATTCAAGTCCTTCCCTTGACCCTTTTAGAGAAGAGAATCTAAAGAAAGGAAGTGATTCAATCACTGTCTTATCGATTCCAGAAAATCGAGAGCTTCTGCTAATTAGTCCCTGCTGATTATTCAGATTTCCATGAACAGATTCACTTCTGTGGCAGAGTTTTGCATAGACAAGAAGAACAAATGTCAGCACAAACATAACACAGAGAATTCCTATAACAACTGCAATACTTGGTTTCAAATCAGATGATATATTTGATTCATAATTTGAAGGTACAGACTGTCCTTCAGCACGAGAAATCACAAAATTGAGAAGTAAAATGATGAACCATAGTTGGTTCATGGGAAAACCAATGGAAGGTTGAAATTTTGACAGAACTCTGATCATATTTGGCAAAGCATTCTGTAAGGACAAAAATCTATTTATTATTATTTTTGGTTGAAAACTTTATAGTTTGCAAGCAAAGGAAGTAGTTTGAGATGGAGTTGTTATGCATGAGCCTTTCTTTTAATGCCTTAATCAAAGTGGGTATATTACATATCCATCTGTTTTGTCACTTTTCTTTGAATCCTTCTAAGGGTTTTCTTTGTATATTCTAATATTTTAATAAATATATAAACATTTTTTATATATATATATATATATATTTGCAGTATAATTTTAAAATTCAAAAGTGATGACAAGGTGGAGAAGCTTTTGGCTTCTTACTTGGTAGGCATTTAACTTTTTAAATTATAAACAATTAAAAAGGGCATTTGTCATGATTCGTAGACAAAGTTAAATATCAAACTGGCTATTTTATTTGGCGGTGAGACAAGGCCAAATTATTATTATTTAATAATGCTGATATCTGAATTCCATGCAGTCAAGTGATACTTTGGTTAAAAAGAATTCGACATTTTATTTTTTCACAATCTAGTTAAATAAATTTAGAAAGGTTATCAAAGTTTTTATTACTAGAAAAAATCAAAGTCTACAGTTTGGTGGATATTATATTAATGAAGCACGTTTTTCTCATCCTCTGAAAAGTCAATGAATTGGATGGAGTCTAATTAGTGTTACGGACTTGTTTTGAACCATTTAAGCCGTGCAGCCTTAGTTGCTATTCCGACCATTTGTGTTGCAACTAATTAAGCCTTTTTGCCTACAAAGAAGAGAAAGCAAAGTAAGCAAGAATAAAACACAAGAATTTGGGAGAATAAAAGTATATTGTTTGAAAGAAAAACTTTACAACTTGAATGCTTTTATGCTTTTTGATTCTAGGGTGGTTTGGCCAAATGAGGCATCCACCTATTTATAGGCAACTAAAGTAGATCCTACGGCTAGAAATAACTTAAACTTACGGTGGAGATTAAGTGTCTAGAATCCTTCACCAAAATATCTAATATATTTACACGTTTTTCGAGGCTAGAGTTCTCCAAATGTTTTTAGAGAATTTCACACATGTCTAGTTGCATGGAAAGCCTAGAGTTATCCATAAGCTTCTAAAAAGGTTTCACACATCTGTAGAGAATTCTTGAATTCTCCATGACATTCTAGAATGTTCCACATAATTCTAGAGAACTTTAGATTTCTCCATAAACTTCTAGAGAATTCTTGACTTTTCCCAAAGTGTGGAGAATGCTCAACAAGTGCTCAATGAAATGCCAAGCTTACATCGCCCACCAAATGTTCGACGAAATGCCAAGCTTGTGACATTCTCCCCCACCTATTCCGTCGACACCCTCGTCGAGCCTTCTTGTTGGAACTGCTTGATGTGATCCTCGAGTTGTCATAATACATTTGTGGGTTCCCAACTTTCTTCTCCCCATGTCTCCTCTTTGCACCGACTGGAGACATACGATGTGGTGCCCTCACGGAGGGTTTGGCACCGGGCTTCGACTTGATTTGATGATCCACCTTCCTCCTAGGTGGAAGTGTCTTGGGTCGCTTGGGTGGCATGACATTCTTGAGCTCCTCGAGAACTTGGCTTTCCTTTTTCAGTAGCTCCATTGGAGTAGCCTCATCTTTGCCCTCGCAAAGTGTAGCTGGATGAACATCCTCCCCCTCCTCGATCCCTTTTTTGAGTTGAAGGGTGGAAAGTTGCTTGGATGTGCTTGGTTTTCCCACCGTCGGAATTATACATGGATCTCCCTCCAATATGCACTCGGCGTTGCAGCGAGGGAGTGGGATGATATTGAATTGTCTAAGAAATTCCATGCCAAGTACTATGTTAAAATCATCCATTGAAGCAACAGAGAAGTTAACCTTACATCTCCAAGTGCCAAGTTGCAGCTCTACATTGCGAGCTAATCCATCGAGCGGTTTCGCCTCTGCGTTCACCGTCTTCAACCACCCTTGCTCCTTTTCAAGCTTTAGGCCAAGCATCATGGCCTCCTCCCTCTTGATAAAGTTTTGGGACGCACCTGTGTCCACCATGACTTGGGCATCTTTGCCGTTGATGCGTGCCGCCACGTACATGAGGGATTTATCCTTCGTGTTGTTAGTGGGAACAAGACTTGCCTTTAATGAATTGAGGAGTTGTAGACCACCCACTTGTGGTTGCTCTTAAGTTTCCCTCTCCTCAAGCATGGCATTTAAGGACTTCTTTTTCGGACATTCTCTCGCCCAATGTGGCCCGTCACATAAGAAGCAATTGGCCTTTGGCTTTATCTCGGCCTTACTACCTCTCTTGCCATCTTTGTTGAATGGTGGCTTCTTATACTCCCTGTCTTTGTGGGGTTTATTGAACTTGGCTCCCCCACCATTAGCATAATTACGCTTGGGCTCAGAGTTGGAGGACTCACCTCATTTGTAATCCATGAGAGTTTCGGCAATGGTGAGTGCGGTGGAGATGTTTTGTACACTCATCATTTGTAATTCTTGAGATGCCCATGGTTGGAGCCTATCTATAAAGTTAAATAAAAGGTCCTCCTCGCTCATGTTGGGAATTTGGAGCATTAACCCGGAGAACTCCTTTACGTAGTCTTGAATGGATTGTTGGTGCTTCAACTCCTTCATTCCCTTTCTAGCTTCATGCACCACGTTCTCGGGGTAGAATTGCCTCTTTAGCTCATAGTTTCAAGCACTCTTGCTTGGAACACTCTATTCTCTAGCCACGCCTCGGCATTAGACTCGTTCGTGCTTTGCGTAGATCCCCTAAGCTCCTCCATTTGGTCTTCCACACGACCATTGAGCATGTCCACGCTTTGTTCCAATCGATCGAGCCTCTCCATTGCGTCGGCAACCGCTAGCTCCACCTTAATTACTCGGGTATCCATGGTGGCAATAATGTCCCTTGACTTTGAGCGCCCACGTCCGAAGCACCGAGGTCGGCCTCCCTTCCTTGCTCATCTCCCACGACTTCGGACGATGCCATCATTCTTCAAGCTTGTTACTAACTCTTCACGAACCTTGGCTCTGATACCAATTGTCACGGACTTGTTTTGAACCCTTCAAGCCGTGCGGCCTTAGTTGCTATTTCGACCATTTGTGTTGCAACTAAGTAAGCCTTTTTGCCTACAAAGAAGAGAAAGCAAAGCAAGCAAGAATAAAACACAAGAGTTTGGGAGAATGAAAGTATATTGCTTGAAAGAAAAGCTTTACAACTTGAATGCTTTTATGCTTTTGGATTCTATGGTGGTTTGGCCGAATGAGGCCTCCACCTATTTATAGGCAACTAAAGTAGATCCTACGGCTAGAAATAACTTAATATTACGGTGGAGATTAAGTGTCTAGAATCCTCCACCAAAATATCTAAGATATTTACACATTTTTCGAGGCTAGAGTTCTCCAAATGTTTCTAGAGAATTCCACACATGTCTAGTTGCATGGAAAGCCTAGAGTTATCCATAAGCTTCTAGAAGGTTTCACACATCTGTAGAGAACTCTTGAATTCTCCATGACCTTCTAAAATGTTCCACATAATTCTAGAGAACTTCGGATTTCTCCATAAACTTCTAGAGAATTCTTGACTTTTCCCAAAGTGTGGAAAATGCTCACCAAGTGCTCGATGAAATGCCAAGCTTACATCGCCCACCAAATGTTCGACGAAGTGACATTAGGCATATATGTTATTTCACTGCTTTATATGATATAGATACCCCATCACTCTGACTTGTAGTTAAATTGTAAAGAAAATAATACTTTTAGTGGAATTGGGGAAATTGGTACAACACCTAGATTTAATTAGATAGTAATTACCTAAAACAAAGATTCAGGATCTCCCCCACCGAAAAATAGAAAAGGAGATTAGAGATTTTAGAGGCTGTCTCTTACCCACTCCAAAGAGCTTCTCAGTAGACATTCAAATCCCTTATTCACCACATAGAGCCAAAACTCTTATTCATGTATGCGTTCTTTGTTGCTTTTCTACTTGATGGAGATAGTAAAAAATAAAAAGACTAATCATTTGATAATAATATACAAATAATGGAATAGAAATTTTTTGATGAGATAAACAGATACGCTTTCTCTTTCACATTCATATGTATAGTTTCCATTTGCATGTGAGAGGCAGATCGTAAATGTCCCATATTCATTTGGGAAATCAGAATTTCCATATGAATACATGCACATGAAGCAAGATGCAAGAAAATCCTAATAACCAATATAGCAAGTCAAATGACAGATAGTACATGTATGCTTGAAGAATATGATAAATTGGTAACGGAAAGTTTAAAGTAGTTGACCAAATAAATCATCATATACCACTTGTAACAATTAAAAGTTTTTGGCACTTCCTCAATTTGTTGAAGACCATTTATTATAAGCATATCTTAAGCTGTATCAAACTGTCTTCAAAATTAGCATTGAGAACATGGTTGTGTACGAACTTTGATTTCATTTTTCTCCAGCCCATAATTACAAATGTCAAATGCTATAAGCCAAAAAAAAAAAATGAAAAGGAAAAAGTAATTATTAATTAGGAGACGGCAAATCAATGGTAAATGTCTAAACAAATTACATACATGCTTAAAAATACTTCCAAAAGATCAGCAAGAGGTACTAATTAATTATTTTTACTATTATTATTGTTTTTGTTGTTAATTGTTATTGTGTCTCTGTCGTGCTTTTAAGCTACACAGAGTCGACTTTTTTAATTTAGACAAAATATAATAAAGGCACTTTCTTATAAAATATTTTATTAAAAATGGTAATGTTTGAAGTTAAGAAGGGCAGTAAGACAAAATTGACAATTAATTTTTATTTATTTTTCCTTAATTTATTTTCCAAGCAAAAAAAAAAAAGTCCATGGCATTGTTCAGTTCAACAAGAAATGCGGTCTAATCAAGATTAATATGATGGAAATAGCGTAGCCGCGTATATATGGCCACGCCTTCTTCCTTAGGAATTCAGAAACGTTATATACATAGTCAAACACCAAAACAAAAGGACTCCAAAAATTAAACATCTCCTATTGAGATCAGCTCAAGAGGAACATATATATAAATATATGTACATGTATATATTACTCCAATTTACAAGCATATTATTAAAAAAGAAAAAAAAAATGAAAGCATAATAATTGAGAAAGAAAATAGGTGTTTATATGTATGTTCCTCATAAAAATGAATTGCATTCTTGAACAATTCTATCTAAACATTTTAAACTCTACAAGGTGTGTTTTCCTTTTCCATGATTCCCAAATCCCACCAGACATCAAAAGAATATAAGGAATTCGAAAACTTCAAACCTATGCAAGAGTCTTGGATCTGAATGAGGAAAAAAATGGAATTTTTATACACCCAATTTATACATCTAATGGCTGCTGTATGTTCTGAGACTGGTTAGGCCCTTTTTCTCTGCTGCCAAACCATTGGATTGTTCTTCTGGCAATTGAAAGCCAAAGCTGCCTGATTCTGTCCTCTTTCACATTGTTTCCAGAGAAAGAAGAATTCAAAAGGCTGTTGTGAATCATACCCAAGTTTCCATTTCTTGAAAGAGCAGTGATTTCTGACATGGACCTCTTTTCACCTTCATGAATCATGGAAATTGATGCATGACTTGAACTTGAATCTGGGATTGAAACTAAAGTACTTGTTTTGTTGGTTGTGCTACAGCTATCCTTGCTGTCGTATAATCTCTTCATCTCCATCTCCTCGAAAATCTTCATATTTTCCTCATTTTCTATTTCCCTTGAGGTTGGAGACTGCTTGTGATTTGAATCCATGGAAGAGAACCAGTTGCTTGACAAATGGTTAAGCATCTCCGAATTCATGAACATGAGATCAGAGGAACTCACACTGCTCCATCTGTGCTTGAAGACAAAGTTTGATACAAGAATCTTATGGTTCTGCTTATGGAAGATTTTATTGTCCTCACTGTTCTCATCATCTTCTTCTTGAATCAACAACTTTACTTCCTTGTCAGCCTTTTCGATCTTTCGAAAGCTTCTTCCTATGCCAAAACTTGAGGACCCACGATGGTGTTCCTCTCTCTGGACAAAAAGTTCCATGTTTGAGTCATCTCTCGGCTCTAATTGATCATTCCACAAGAACCTCATACTGTCTGAATAGGCAATGAATTTTAAGTCCTCAGAGCTAACCCTCTGCCTGCAAAGAGGACAGGTTGAGTGTTTCTCAAGCCAATAATCAATGCAGCCAATATGAAATGCATGTTTGCATTTCGGCAGCAACCGGAGAATTTCAACATCTTCAAACTTTGATAGACAGACTGCACATTCCAGACCTTCCTTTGAGCCCCTTAAAGCAGAGAATCTAAAGAAAGGAAGTGACTCAATCACTGTCTTATCGATTCCAGAAAACCGAGAGCTTCTTCCGAATATTCCCTGCTGAATCTGTGGAATTCCTTGACCAAATGTTCTTCTGTGGCAGAATTTCATATAACCAAGAAGAATAAATGTCAATCCGGACATAACACAGCATAGAATGCCTAGAACAACAGCAAGGCTTGGTTGGCCTGTAAGAGTCTCTGAAGTGGATGGCAAATCCTGGCCTAAAGATTGTGCTTTAACATTAGAGAACACAAAAATTAGATGTAAAAAGATGGCACAGAATTGATTCAGAGAAAGGCTGAAATTCTGAAACTTATCATCTTTGGAGAACATCCTAAACGAACAAGAAAATTATGTCTTTTTTTTTTTTTTGTAATAATTTTTTTTGGCCGTGAACTTATACTTTGAAAGGGAGTAGTACTATAGAAATAGAGTGGTCATTGATGGGCATGGGCCTCTTTAATGTCTGTTCAGAAAAGGGTATTCAACCAAATTTGTTTTGTCAGTTTTCTAGAATCCTTCCTAAGGCTTTTTCTTGTGGATCCTAATCTGATAAATCATAGTCAAATTGCAGTAATAAAAAATTTAAAAATTCAGTAGTGATGACAAAGTGGATAAGCTTTTGGGTTTTCACTCGGTAGGCATTTTCTTGGGCAATAACAAATTTACATTATTATAAGCAAAAGCATCTGGCATATTACCCAGATGGCCATTTTATCTAGAGGCTGAGATAAATCATTATTACAAAATTAGACCATGAACAGTTTCAGTTTCAGGCTTTAGTTTTTTCAATTTTTTTTTTCACTGGAAATTAAAGTCAAAGTATTGGACATGCTTATATCAGCAATTTAATTATGTGCTCAAAAGTCAAAAGTGAAGGATATCAATTTAATTAGTTTTAATTTATATGATTGATGGCTGAAAAAAATTTACATACAATCGTTGTACTATATTATTTTTTATTATTTTCATTTATCATGTATAATATCAATTCAGTTATTTTTTATTATATGACACGTTGCATGACTGCTTACAAATAATATATTGTAAGCCCTGTAAAAAAATTAATGCATAGTTGCTTATGAATAATCTATTGTACCGTATTATATATACAGCGGTTATATATAATTTTTTTTTTTTCACTGGATAGTCCATTGTTCTGTCTTGGACTTGGAAGTTACTAAACAAAATTATAATTTCGTGGGCTCTCAGTGAAATTTTCAATTAGTTATAGGTTTGGGTTGGAATATAGGAAAGTGTTTTGAAGATCCTGATTTAATCAGAACCAACAACCCTCCAACCCCCAACAAAAGTGAAAAGAAAGAGAAGAAGATTAAGACCTTAGAACAGAAGCTGATAATCAAATAATGTTTAATATATTTTAGCTCCTGTTCAGTAATACTGACATTAGAATTATTTATAAAAACGTAGCATCCATAATATGTCACACACCCATTTTAATTTTTCTTTATTTTTGATTCATTTTTATGTGTATTCATGGTGATCCTGTCAAAACAGAAATGGGTGAAAATAATATACATAAAAGAAAAATCTCTAATGGCATGGAGGATGATATTTTTACCTTATCTTCATTTGGATTAAAACTAGTAGTTATTTCGTACTCATTTTGGGAATCCAAAAAATGGCACGAAACAAACACATAACACCAAAAATTCGACCATTTCCTAAGACTTCAAAGCAGAATGATAATCTTATATTAATTATCATCACTTTCATTACTGAAAAATATAATAATTTATTTCATATATGATGTGCTGGCCTGTTTCATCTGTGGCTTTCTAGCTGTGCTGCATAGTGATTCTAAGTAGTTGACCAAACCAAATCTTATCAATATATATATATATATATATTTATTTTATTTTATTTCATTTCAGATAATCACTATGTACTCCACAGAGCAAGAGAGAAATTCTCTCTCATAGAGAAATTCTATCACTTTGTAATCCACATGAGCAAAGGGTTGTCTTTAGGAGAATGAAAACAAGCGTAAAAAGTTGCAAAACTTATGTAAGCATATTTTAAGTTTTAGACAACTGTCGCTCAAAACTAGCAGAGAGCACACAGTTTGCGGTGTCTGATAATTTTATTTTATTTTTTATAAAAAAAGAAAAGATAGAGGAGAAAATTATCCATTCAATTTGTATTTAAATAAGTATTTGATTGTTAGGAGGCAGCTTACAATTTAATAGTAACGTTCAACATGAGAAAGATGTTAGTTTTTTGTTACTATAGCTTTTGTGGTTGCAAGCGAGTCTGTTGTGGCAATTCAAGATCCGCAAAAGATTTTTAATTTCATTAAATTGTGTATGGAAAATAGAAAACAAAACAGGACAAAAAATTATTCAACAATTCCTTGTCTTTCAGTTTTCCATTTGAGATATTTCTTTTTCTTGCCGAACAGATTAAAATTTATCAAGGTGAGAAAATAACTAGTTTTATGTGAAACAAAATCTAAAAGTAAAGAACAACAAATTAATTTTCATTTCGATATTATTTTTCAAATTTTGTGATATAAATGCTCAATTTTTAAAAATAACGATTAAAAATTATTGCAGATTGATTTATTTTTCAATTTGACCAAACAAATTAATAACAATTTTGCCTATGTGATTATTATTATTATTTTTTTCATAGAAATTGTTACTAATTTATTTAGCCAAATTGAAAATTTAACCAACCTATACAAATAAAAAATTAAAAGTTTAAATTGCTATTTTTAAAAATTAAAAATCTAAATTGTAAAATTTTACCGATTAAAAGTACTAAAATACAACTATTTAATACAAAAACTAAAACGCCCTGCAAAGACCGAAAAAGATGGCATTGTCAAATTTCTACTTTCTAGAGTTTTTTATTTTTACCATTTGATTTAACTTATCTCTTATCCGTTATCAGATTATATCATTATATTAAATATTATGATTTTAGTGCCTAATAATGCAGGCTGACAACAACAGCAATAATAATGCCAACAAAAGCATAAATGATAACATGAATAAATTAAAAATGTCTACTTTTAAACCATGAGCTTGAGTTCAGATAATGTTAAAACTAAAAAACGAAACAGAAACAAATTTTTTAATGAAACTTTCATTTGAGATCTCTAGATTCTCGAGCATTGCACGGTTCGAGGGCTAGTTTACATTAAATGTAACAACATTTTTCCTCTAGACCTACTTAGTGTAGTGCTAAAATGCTTTAGCCTTACTATTAGTATTTGACAGCAGAAACATTGTTACATACACCCGCAATACTTGATCACAGCAGCTAAGAACCGGAAAAAAAAAAAAAAGAAAAGAAAAAGAAATGAAAAAATAAAACAACTAAGCAAAGTACAGGAAAAGAAGGAAGAAGGGCATGGGGCCTAAACAAAGCCATCCATTGCCATGCTTTCCTTCAATCATTTGTCAATGATACTTGATATTAGTTTTTACTTGAACATGCATGATACAAAATCAGCTCTGGGCAGAGGCAGCAGGATTGCTACTTGGAAATGTTGCCAAGCCAGTTCCACTCTCCGGATTAGCAGGGTCCTCGTTCGCATGCCGAACAAACTCTTCAGGGGACATGTGGGTACCATGGCAAGCACAAACAATCCTGATTTGGCTCGCACTGAAACGGTAAGTAACTCCGGATATTGTCTTACCATTTGGGCCAGAACCTGTGGTAGACACCCATGGCAAATTTGGGCAGGAACCAGATCCTCCAAACTTCACATCCGCAGCAATACCTGGCTTTATAGATGAAAAATCAAGGGAAAAGCCTTCTGCTGCAGAACGGTCAGGGGCATCTTTTACCCTAAGGTTTGTGCTGCTTCCTTTCACATCCTCTTCTGCCATAGAAGAGGAACCCTCTTCATTGACATGATGTTTGCCATCACCCTTGCCCCTTTCTATTGCCCTCCTATCATATTGAGCAGCCTCAGATGCATTGTGCGAAATTACTTGTATCACACCTAACATCAATATAAGCAAGGAGGGTAAACTATATTTTTAGATCATAGATCGTTACTGAAAAAAATTATGCATAATTAAAATTTCAAGAACGTAAAGATCAGTAGAATCAGAAATCCATAATAGAGCTCTAACAGTTTGTATCCTGAGACAGTGTACACTAAACCAGTTTCCAGAGTTTAAAGGTCATATGAATGCAACTTCTACGCAGAATCACAAAAAGGAATCACAATTCAATCATATCCTTCTATGTTCATATTACTTCCCCGTGAAATAATAAAAATCAAGACTAAAAGATGAAGGCTTCCCTCTTGATGTGTTTATGTGCTCTACGGTCTAGCATATATCAATAAGAGATAAGACATAACCGAATAGAAACCTGAAAATATCTTCAATACATTCATAAACTTACCTGGGTTTGGTGGAACTCTGCCAGCATAGGAAGGGTGAAACTGTTGAGGATGAGCCATACCCCAGGAATTATCCTTGTCCAAAATTGGAAGCTGGACAGGTGAATAGCCAAACATTACTGGCAAGTTTCCAGGATTCACAGGTTGAGCACCTGGTCGCTCGCCATTTGCTGCAGGCATCACCTGCATCATTCCAGGCAGCAGATGGCCCGATGTGCTGTGTGTACCAACAGAGTTAGACTCCTTCAAAGAGTAAGGCACGTTAATCATGTTCATCGATTGCATTGAAAATGGACTGCCATATGTCATGCTCCCAAGCTTAAATTCATTCTCTGATAAATTATGAAACCTCTTTTGCCCATTTGGGTCCACAACCTTTGAGTCAGGAAATCCTCGAACCTCCTTCTGAACATCAGACGAGCTATCAACTCCTATGTACCTTTTGGAGCCATCATCATGCAGTGAAACCAGCCTTGAGGTTGAACCCTCAACTTCAGACTCCGCAACATCTTCATTTTCAGCAGTTGAACCATCTTCTGTGGTTATAGAAATGTGTGACGTTTTTGTCTTATCATTTATATCAGCATAATGAGCTTCTCTCTCATGCTTCTTCTGATGGTTCATCTCATCAAACAACATTTTGCGTTTATTACCAACCTCAGCCCGTTTTTCCTCTTCAATCTCAGTAGGTTTGTTGTTATTTGCAGCCCAGACTACTTTCCCATTCAAGTCCACTGAAGCATCTACATCAACATTGGCATTAGAGAGGTCATTAAAGAAGTTCTCCTTAGGTTTCACTGAATCACTTCTTTGAGAGCCAGTACTTGAGTCTTGTTTTTGGGTGCCAGCTTGAAGAAAGTTCTTAAAATCGTCCACGAATTTGTTTCCTCTATCACCTTCTTCTGTTCTAATATCAGAGGAGCTACCATTTTTACTCTTGGATTTGGCAGAAGATCCACCAAAAGATAGACCCAAGCTAAGCTCAAGTCCGTTATCGTCCTCCATTTATAAAATTAAAAAATATCAATATGCAGTAGGCATAATTTCCTTTAGTCCTCTTTTGCATGCAGATTTAATAGGCCATATAGTTGATCCCAACAAGAAGCAATCATTTTTAAGTTTATTAGACTTGCCTGCATGAAGGTCAATCTCACAATATTATTCAAAAGGAAATGAACCTTAATTGCAGCAACCCTCCCATACATAATGAGCAGAAGGCATGGCATACAATAAGAATGCTAGGACATCAATATAACAATTGGAGTATATCAAACCATTTCTAATTTAGATTAAAGAATTAACTAGATGGATGCCATTAAAATTCAATGTTCTGAAACAAGCTAACAAAATTAAACAGCCATGAAAGCTTCCTCTAGCAATTTAAAATTTACAATTGGATGCTTTGATCCAGTCAGATGAGGAAAAATTAGTAGCGACAAAGAGCAAGCAGCATCACAGCAGCAATTAAAGAAGAAAAAGAAAAAGTAACCCACTCCAAAGAACTCTGATTTATTTGCATGCACATATAGATCTGAAACTCAAAACTTAAATCCAATTTGGCACTGAGAAATCATGAAAAGTTAAAGAAATCAATTATTTTCAGACCTCAACTTTCCATCATCCCGATCCCCGAAAACAACCAGACAATTGTTAACACCAGCAATATATAACTTACTATCACAGGAAGTTCAACTACTATACCAAATATATATATATATTTTGAAAACAGCTAAAGACTAATGAAACCGATATTTATTTTTTTATTTTTTTATCAATTCCCATTATAGTTCATCAGCAACCAACAAAGGGTATCCAGATCTGCCCATCGCCAAATTATGCATGCAAGCTTATAAATTGGCCACAGAAGCAGCAAGATTGAAAATATCCCAAATAGCCCAAAAACTCACCGATTCAATAGAAAAATTCTTTTTCCAGAAAATGACCAAAACGATGAAAAACATTAGGTAAAGAAAAAAAAAAAAAAAAAGACGAAGAAGAAGAGAGAGAAAACATAAAGAAAGAAAAAGATGAAACTCGAACCTTAAGATAGGATTAGATTTGATGAAACCCTCGTCAAGGGGCTACAGAAGAGCAGTGTAGAGAGAGAGAGAAAACAAGGTGTGGTTTTTGGTACAAAAGCAGTACTGGAAGAAATGTTCAAACCCACCTCTTCCAAATTTTTTTTAAATAAAAAAAAAATTATCCGCACGGGATAATAGGTTAAAAAATTATTTAGTAGATGGTTAAATTTAGATATCTTTTTAATCTAGTAAAAATCTATATTAAAAAATTTTTATTTCATACAATAGTAGCAGAAAAAAACAGTTAAGTTCAAATAGAACTATCAAAATTTGTATCTCAATTTTAATATATGTAGATGTAAATGTTCAGTTGGTTTTTATTATTATTACTTAATTACACTTTCAAGTGATCTTTTTATTTTTATTTTTTAACACGTGAATGTCATGTAGATTCTTTTTGCTTATTTCATTTTTACTATAAGGTTAGTTTTTTTCTTTGCTGTTGGTTTTTCCCACATTTGTCCCTGCCCAATTGCTTTATTTGCTATACCTTCTCCTCTTTTTAACCCATTTCTACTGTTTTTACCATTTGTTTTTGTCATTGGTGATCAAAATAACCATCATAATATCACATTCCATTTGTTGTTAAAAGTAAATTGATTTTTAAAAAAAATGTTGGCTTTCTTTTTTCTATCCAACTTTTTTTTTCAGAATAGTTTAAAATCATTTAATTGTTAAAGTAAAGATTGAAATTTATATGTTTAATACCATTGCCAATTAATTATTTTCATATTATACTTGAAACGAAAAGAACTCTAATATTATAGTTCTAATGCTCCATTCTATTTCGGTTTACAATTTTAATTAAAAAGTCAATTCTGAAAATTGACAAGTTAGAACAAAATAAACATTCTTTCAAAATAAATAAACATGTTTTTTTCTTTTAATTTTTTTAACAAAAATAGACATGTTTTACCGAACTATACGACGGCATGTTATGCGGAATATATATATATATATATATATATATATATA